>MJUU01065822.1:253655-265799 GCA_002080025.1 Modiolus philippinarum
AAATTAGGTCACTTTGACCTATATTTTCCGCCCGAGTGACTTACATTCAAGTTTACGTCCGAGTTCAGATCTCAGTCACTGTACATGGTAGGATCATCTAACCTTGCATGTGCATGCATCTCTGATGGTAGGTCAGCATCCAGGCAAAATTAGGTCACTTTGACCTATATTTTCCGCTTGAGTGACTTACATTCAAGTTTACGTCCGAGTTCAGATCTCAGTCACTGTACATGGTAGGATCATCTAACCTTGCATGTGCATGCTTCTGCGATGGTAGGTCAGCATCCAGGCAAAATTAGGTTACTTTGACCTATATTTTCTGCTTAAGTGACTTGCATTCAAGTTTACGTCTGAGTTCAGATCTCAGTCACTGTACATGGTAGGATCATCTAACCTTGCATGTGCATGCATCTCTGATGGTAGGTCAGCATCCAGGCAAAATTAGGTCACTTTGACCTATATTTTCCGCCTGAGTGACTTACATTCAAGTTTACATCTGAGTTCAGATCTCAGTCACTGTACATGGTAGGATCATCTAACCTTGCATGTGCATGCATCTCTGATGGTAGGTCAGCATCCAGGCAAAATTGTGTCACTTTGACCTACATTTTCTGCATGACTGACTTACATTCAAGTTTATGTTTGGGATCAGATCTCAGGTACTGTACATGGTAGGATCATCCTGCATTTGCATGTGCATGCATCTGTGATGGTAGCTCAGCATTCAGACAAAATTAGGTCACTTAAACCTACATTTTACACATGAATGACTTACATTTATGTATACATCGGAGTTCATAGCTCAGTAACTGTACATTGTTGGTTCAGGTAACCTTGCATATGCATGCAATTTTGATAGTATGTCAGCATCCAGGCAAAATTTGGTTGCTGCGACAACGTGCCATAACGAGGCGAACTTTGTAATCGTTTATTACCTATGTTTATTTAAAATAATGGTGTGTTATCCAAGTTTGTCTAAAGAGGAAACAAATTATTTTCCCTTTTTACAGTCTTCATAATTTGCAAAATGAAAAACAGATAAAAAAAAAGAGAACAAGTATATATGTGTACATCATGGTGACTTCAAGATGAAGAACAACAATAAAAGCGTTGTTCCTTTGCTTGTTTTCACCATGTATTTGTAGAGACTTTGTCTCATGTGCATTTACTCCATATCCTTTCATTCATCCCTTATATTTCATTGATTTGCCTGGGACAGAAAATTTTGGCATTGTGTATCCATGGCTTTCGTGGCTACAATAACTGAAGAATATTTCTATTTTTTTCCATCAGGCTATTCAGTTGGAGAAGAAACAGTTATTCCAACAGTGGAACAGTTCTATCATTGGTATGAGAAGAAGAGATGAAGCTCACTCTGCAATGAATGAAGCTTTAGAGTAAGTCATTTAAGGGAGTACGAGTCTCAAAAATTTTGTAATTAGAATTAAAATTCTGACCTTTTGTCTTGAAGAGCACATCTAATGAAACAATTTGAGCAAAAAATTTTGAAAATCCATGTAGGAATTTTTGAGATATAAGACGTCAAAATTTTGGCAGGAAACAGATCTCTCTAGAGTTTTCCTTCAATTTGCATAAGATGTTTATAGGCCTTTAGATATATGAAATTATAATTAGAAGTTGATTAAATTTTATACACAGTCTAATTTATGTATTTTGAAGTGACTTATAACCAAGAAAATGTGATCCATGTGCAAAAAATTTTAGCACTTTTTGAATGGATAAAACCCGAGAATATAGAATGCTTCTGAAATCTGAGGCTCGTACTCCCTTAAAAAACATGCCTTTTATCTAAATAATTGAAATTATATGAGATGTATGGATAGATATTATGCAGGGAGGGGGTTAATGTGGGAATCGACCTTTGTGACATATGGCAGATAAACTGAAACTTTCATAACATCAAATAGATATATCAGTTCGGGAAATGTCCTAATTCGGAAATGTTTACGAATTTGGAAACAGTTTATGAATTCATAAACTCTGTGTTTTCGATTTCATAAACAGTCAAGGTTTTTTAAAAATAGGCATTCACTGTAAGTGAAATTTGCAGTTTAAGCATATTTTTTATTTAAGTTAGGCAATTTCAAACATCTTTGACATAGAAAATTAATCATTTTTTGTAAAACAAAAAATTCATAGTTTCGCCTATATTTTTTGTAAAACAAAAAATTCATAGTTTCGCCTATATTAAAAAGGGTTTCCGAATTCGGAAACATTTATGTTTTTCCTTCATAATAAAAAATAAACAGAGATCAGCATTCACTGCATGCTTTTTTGTCACATGCTAACCAATTCTGGACAACTTTTCATTTTGGTGCAAACCAATCTAATGCAGAATAAAAAAGTTTCCCATTAGGCCATACAAAAATAATGATTAGATTCTCAGGCCATTTTTCAGAAAAAATGATGAGGCAGGGAGGCAGAAGATTTTTATTTTTATCGGTTCAAAATCATGATGAGGCATCTTTTTACATTGCTGAAATGCCCAAAAAGTAATGAGGCAGGTGATTTTCATTTTTATTTTTTGCAACTTAAAAAAAAAAGTAAAATTAGCTCCCGGAAAAGAGATGAGGCAGGGGCCTGAGAAGCTAATATATTTTTTTTATTTTGCCTTACCCTCAATGTTAAATTGAAATATTATTGTGTGGAATTTGCTGACTTGAAGGAATTTTGAGTTTCCGAAACTGTTTATGAATTCGGAAATGTTTCCGAATTAGGACATTTCCCGGACTGATATTAATTTTGAATAAGAGTGAAAAGTACATAGCAACCTGGATAACCACCAACTGTTTTTCTTTGAGAGGAAACTTTTTAAACTTCACAGAAGTTTTGTAATTTTAATAAATTTATAGTTTAGTAATCCTGATCCGAATATTTGAGTGTAAATTTACTTGGGGAAGATGTGTTTGATATTAAAATTTATTAAATAGAAGGTGGTGATTTACTGAGTTTTCCCAGTTAAATAAATTTTTTGTCACTGGTGAAATAAATGATTTCTAAATACTGTAAGATGTAACATCACAATCACAATCATAAAAGTAAGTGTAAAGTTTCTTGCTCTGATAATGTGTATTTGAAAAGATTAATGATAATTGTAAAAATTTTGGGGATATGAATTTATCTTGTAAATTTATTTAGCTATTTACAAATGAAAATTTATCTTTCTTGAAACAGTTTGGTACACTCATTAACAATTGTCTTAACGTGAGAAGGTTTAGCCCTATCGGAGTTACTATTCAGTTATAGAAGTATTGTTATTATATGTCAGTATATATTATGAATATTCAATGTTTGTTTGGCTCTGAACCTGCCGTTAAACATGACTTATATAACATGTTTTCTTTTCTTTTTGTTATATGTTTTCTTTTCTTATTGTAATCACTTAATCATTGTTATTTTGTTTAATTCTTTGCCTGTTATGGGCCCATGATTGGTGAATAAAATAAATATTCTTATTTGATGTTGTAGACAACAGATGCAGAAAGTCCTCTCACTTGAAACAGAGATTGAAGGTTATAAGAAATCAATCTTCAAGGAACAGGAACAGAATGAAAAGTTGACATTAATTTTAAATAAAACTGAGAGAGATATAGAAACAGTGAAGAAACAGCTGACACAGTGTATGGCCAAACATGATGCTCTCAAGGCCGAATATGCTACTTATACTAGAATGTTACATGAGACGGAACAGGCACTAAACAGGGCTATGACGGTATGTCATATTTAACATGAGATATATCTCAAACTAGATTATTGCACAAGACTGAACATGAACATGTCAGTAAGCAAGATTTAACATGAACATGGCTATAACAGCAAATTAGATTTAACAAGAGTTACTGCTTACACTAGAATGTTACAATTAATAAGATACAATATTAGATACTGTTTGCACTAGAATAATATATGAGACAATAACAGGTACTTAACACGCTATGACTTTAATCTGAATTACTTAAATTTACAGAAATTTAGCTTGGCCATGACACTGTAAATCAAATAAAATGTTGCATACACTGAAATATTACTTGAGAATGAACAAGGCAATGACTGACGTCAATTTGGATTTTGGATACTAGTGTGTTTTTTTCATTTCTGCACTGTAATAATATAATATACTTTAAACTAATAATACAAGTCAAAATCTCATTTTAGGACAAAACATTAAGACTGAATGAGTTAAATGCATTGAGAAAACAGATAGAAAGAGAATATTTAGAGAAAGTAAATCTAGAAGATGAAATCATGGAGAAAATGAGAAGTCAGCTGACAATGGACAAAGCAGCACAGTATACCAAGAAACTGACTGGAAAAAGGAGGGATCTAACAAAACAGTTGGTAAGTTCAGCAAATAACTTTCTGCTTCATTTGCCACTGATGATTAATTTGAAAAGATTCAACAGTTATGTTATTTTTCACACATTGTTGAACAGATATCAGCCATTTTTGTGAGGTTCCGAAAAATCTGAGAAATGTTACCAGAAGTGTAAAATATCAATCTTGGGCCATACAAAATTAATTAATTGGTTCTCAGGCCATTTTTCATTGAAACAGATGAGGGAGGGAGGTGATTTTTTTATCTTTTTATTTGCCAAAAAATAGATGAGGCAGCTTTTTGCATTGTAAAAAACCACCAAAAATGTAGTGAGGGAGGTGATTTTTTATTTTAATTTTATTGAAATGGCAAAAAATAGTGTCAATGAGGGGCTTTTTTCAAGCCTCAAACTAGATGAGGGAGGGCCTGAGAACCAATAAATTTTTTTTTCATGGCCTTGGATGTCAGTTTAGGCTAGAGTCAGTTATTCCAGTATGTTGTCTTGCAAAATCTTGCAAATTTAAATCAGGACTGGCAATAATCTGTTTACAAATGCCTATTTATCAATGTAAATTTGGATAAAGATGTGACGTGGTGAATAAAAATAGTCAATTTTATTGTCGGCAAACATTTTTGCCTAATTTTCAGGATTGAATTTGATTGATTTATAAAGCCTTAAGTAGGAATTACAAGGGCTTGTTTTCAGAGGAAAGTTTTAAAGTTTGGACCAAACATTTGGTTTTTAGAGGAATCCGGTTATCAAAGGGACTGGTTTAGGGGGTTCCTCTGTAATCAATTTCTGAAAACTCCTTCCCTTTACCCTTTTATAATATATTTAGTTTAATATCAACAAGAGTGTATGGTTATTTATTCTTAATGATATATCAAGAAATTGCATATATGTATTGCAGTTATTCTTTATGACATACATGTAATATATTTTAATATATTTTGTATTTTTGCTTTACAGGAAACTCAAATGGCTGAAGTTGAAAACCAGATATCTCGGGATACATTGGAAATCTCAAATGTGCAGACCAGAATCGAAAGATTAAATAAAGTTATGGAGGGATTAGATGGAGAGATTGCAGAAAGAAATGAAATTATAAATAGAAGTGAGGCAGAGATCATCAGGAGAAATGCTATTATTGAAAGAAAACAGAATGTCATTGATCAATACAATAAAAAATTAGAAGTTCTGATTAGCAAAGCTGGAGTAAGTTATCTCCCTTTGTATACCAAACTGTAAACCAACGTCTATTTGTGAGTGGTTGATTTTCTCTTTTATGGTATGAAAGCAAATATCACAAAAAAATGAATAGCTGCAAACTTGTTTTTTTATACCCCCGCTTTAGCGGGCGATATACAGTGATCATGGTGTCCATCCGTTCCTTCGTCTGTTGGTCCATTTGTTCATCCGTCTGCCATAGGGTGCCTACTTTGTGGCGACAACTCCTCCTAGACCACTTAATGAAATTCACAGAATGTTAATTACATATTGCCATTGTGCACCAGCTATTTAAAATTTGATTAGATTTTTTTTTCAAGGGGGAGAGGGGGTATGATATTAGTGAGCTTTGCTCACATTTTTCTATTTTTTGTTTGTTTACATGAATAGAAAAATGAACTATTGTTAAAATTAATTGCAGTAAAATTAACACAAGAAAAAAAAAATCACTCAAAATTAGTTGGTTTTCAGTATCAAAATAGCTTTATAGTTTCTTTTGTTGATGTTTATTTTTTCAATCGGACTTTGTCGAAATTATCATTGTATTTATTACGTGCAGAAGGTTTTGCTCAAATGCAAAAATTGGAATAACTATTAAGGATGTAGTAAGGTGAGGTTTTTGCAAGTTTTGAAAGTCATTCGGATTTCTCTGATTTATCCAGTATTACTATGTAAAATATTTTGCCCCATTACACCCAATTTTCTAGTCATCAAAGTCTTCAGAAGCTCATTTTAAGTCAGTAAGCAAGATTTTATTAGATTGTAGACTTTCCTTCCATGTGAAACAAATTAATATTGTGTCCATGCTATACTGAGGTAAAAGTCCAAGAGAGCCTTTCCTGCCATTTTTTAAAATGTGAAATATCTTGAAAACAAGGCCCATAACCTATCAATATTTTTAGCTTACTATATTCCTTTAACAATGATCTTTCCATTTAGGGTATCAATTTAAAATTGTAGATTTTTAAAATTTCACCTTAATACATCCTTAAGTGATTTTATGAATTTTGTTGTTGAATCATTTCAATCAGCTGATTTTGGCTTGTGAAAAAATATGGTTCAACTTGAAAGATCAGTATTTGGCCTTTTCTCTTCACTTCTCACAAATTGAGAGTAAGGAAAATATGTTAAACTAACATTCCATCGTCTATTTATTCAGGGTGTAGAGCTTGGTCCTTTGGAGATACAGATCAACTCTCTACAGAAGTCTATAGATGGAATGCTCCAGGAGATTACAGAATTACAACAGTTATGGCTCAGACAACAAAGTGAACTTGTCAGACTGACCAAAGAAAAGGAGGAACAATCTGTTGATGTAGAGAAACTGAAGAAACAACTTACTATCCTTATGCAGAAAAAAATTAGAACAGAAGGTGTGTGTGTCTAACAAAAAATACTCATTCAATAATTTTGGACCTCAGTCTTCAAAGTTGAAAATATATGTCCAACATTTAAGCAGACACCAAAAAAAAAATTTAAAAATAGTTGCCTGCCCAAAAATGAATGTTTAATTTAAAACGGCAAACATTTTGCCTGACATTTGGCATGCCTAAATTTTTCTCAGTCCAAGTCAAATTTTGCCTGGCAGGACTCGCATGTAGAATATTTGCCACAAATTCTACCAAATAATATGACATAGATCTGGTTACTTGTTTACCATTGAAATTAGTAATTATTTCAGTTGATGATAAGTATTTTGTACTCAGTTGATAGTATTACAATATAAAAGTTTATGTATTTTTGTTAAAAATGAAAGTTGCAATTACCGTATATACTCGATTATAAGTCAGAAGTTTGGGAGCTAAAATTCATTTCCAGAGAAGGGATCCAACTTATAAGATTAACCGAGAACCAAGGAGGAAAGTCGAGAACATAAAATGTCCGGTAGACACATTCAATGATGACCAAATACAGTTTGCCGGTATTCAACAATCATCTGGTTCTATTGACACATTATTTATTACTTTTAATAAAAGAAATAAGCATTTTTTAGTTGTTTTCGTACTAAATTCATGATGTTTTCATTTCAGCATCATGGAGGTACTTTATGTGTATTTACGTTTCACTATTTGTGTACTATGTTGATTTCACTAATTACCGAAAACTGACCGTAACTTACACCTTTCTCCTGGGAGTGTCATATCGTATATTACGTGACATTTCCAATACTGTTTAATATTTTTTTAACATTTACTCCATATAAAAGAAATAATTTATATTTTAATACTAATTTAAGACCGGCTGTAAAAATTTTTGATATTGGAAACATGTACTTTTGATCTCATTTTGTTTATCATATTTTTGGGTATTTGGTTGTACCATATAAGTAAACAAACTAAAGTTATTCCCCTTAATACGATGTCTTGGCCAGAAACGTGAAGAAAGCTGCTTTTAGCACATATAAAATGCTTCACACGCAGCACTTATTTCATGTAGAAGACATTCTTTTATTCCAATGTACAAAAATACAAAGTTTTTCTTCACGAAAAGACCATCCGATTTATAATCGAACCGACTTATAATCGAAAATATACGGTAGTTGGATTTCTGCAGATGGTCATTTCTACAAATTTATTTCTCTTCATTTCAGCCGGTACCTTGACTCATTCCATACCCCAAAAAGATTATTTATTAACAAACTTGTTCTCGTCTTGATATAACTGATATATTGCTCAGTAGATGTTAAACAATATTCAATCAATCAATCAATCTTCATTTTAGATTAAATAAAAAAAAAATTGAAATAATAAACTCAACAGATGATAAAGAACATAAAAATTGACTCCAGAATCAACAAATGGCAGGGCGATGAATCAGCTGTTATTCAATGCAATCTTCTTTTTATTGATAATAAAAACTTAAATTTCTTTTCAGGTGAAATTGATCATGAGAGACGTGAGACATATGACATTGAACGAGCTATCCGTGTGATGCAGAATGATATGTTGAAATTGAATCAGCTGATGCACAGACAGTCTGGAGCTCATCATGAACTGAAACAAGAAAACATTCTACTGGAAAATGATTTTATTGCTGCACTTAAGGTACAGTATGGATAATACTGAAGTAAACTAATACCAGGAATCCTGAAGGATTTTGTGTAACAGCAATTATTTCATTACATACAAACATCCTATTTTATCCATCCACATTATGTTAATATGCCAGGAGCCAATTTTTTAAAAACTTTTTTTACCCATAATACATGTACCAGGTAGTCCTGTTCCTGAAATGGTGTTTTCTTTTGTTGCTGCGAAATAGGATGTGACGTTTTGTCAGAACTAAGTTAAATAGAATTATGTAATGTCAAACAGTAATACAAATGTACAACAATCCAAAATATTTGAAAATTATTACAAAGAAATCATTTTCTCTAATGATATGTCAAGTTTAAACCGGTTTTGACCCGTTAGATAAATATTCTTTTTTCAACATATGTTGAATAAAGCCCCGTGCTATTTCCCGCCAAATCTATTCGGAATACAATTCTCATTGTTTATCATTGATCATTAGAGAAAAAGATTACACCACTTTATCCCGTTTATTACCATATTTTATCCATTCTGGATAGTTAAATTTAAAAATTTTAAAATGCTTGGCAAGCCTCGCAATTAAAATTTTAAAATTTAACTATCTCTAGTGGATAAAATATGGTAATGAACGGGATCATGTGGTGTAATCTATATGTATACCTTGTATTATTGAACAGTGTAATGAATAATATTTGAAAGTTCTATAGCATCTGTTGTATTTTGGCATACCTGTAGATTTTTTAAAAAATTATTGAGTAGCTAAAAACAGAATCTGTCACTTTATTTTCTAATTATATTTGTGTGTTTTAGGAAGCAGAACATGAGTCAATAGAATTACAAACCAATCTAGATGGAGTTAAAGAAGAGAAAGAAAGACTACTCAATAGTTTAGTTGAGTCGGAGTAAGTATTGAGTTTTGGTTGTATGATAAATAACATCGTTTTAAGTTTGAAATGCATAATATTTTATCCATCTTTTAAGCCTGGTAACATTTTCATCACATTGCAAGGTATTTTGTCAGCTATTGATTAAATCCACTGGATAAATCCCCCAAAAGCACAAAGGAGTAGAGGCGATAAGGGCTAAAAAATAAATTTGGTTGAGTTCATAAAATTTTCTCATTGAAATGTTCTATGGGTATGGCTTTTCAGTAAACAGTAACATTTCTCAAATATTGATGTATGATTTCTGAGTTTTTGAGTGTAGAAATAGGGACAAATTGAAGATTTTGTCAAAAAATGACAAATTTGAGCAATTTTGACTTCTTTTTCTGTGTAGGAAATATAGAGCACATGCAAGAACCACAAAAATATTTTTATGAGAGGTTCAATTCACTTGTACCAATGTGTTGGTAAATTATCTAACTGGTTCTTGAATGTGCTTGATATTTCCGGTTAGGAAAACTGTTCGAAAGTCTGTCAGATTTGGTATATTTTTATGAAAATGCTCAAAAGTAGTCTTTTCATGATGTCAGAATTGTACTGATTGTTACGTTTTGTATTTTTTCTGCTAATTTGATCTCAACTTTGAAACGAACATGAAAGAAAATCTTGAGGTGCAACTTTAAAATTCACTGGAATCTTGGGCCAAGTCAACCCCTTATCGCACCTTGTCCTTACTGAAAAGCGCTGTTATCAGTCAAAATGAAAATCTAGAGATATTATTATACTATAAAACAAAAATTATTTTAAGAAATAGATGTTGTAATAGGCATATTTAATCCTTCAAAAAAGTTTATTTCTTGTTCTACTAAATTTACTAGTATAGTTGCAAAAATGCCCTTTTTAGCTCGCGGGGACGAATGTCATACCCCCGGCGTCGGCGTCGTCAGCAAAAACTTTAACCTTGCTTGTGAAATGGAGACCTTAAGAGTTGGGATGTTGATACTTAGTATGTGGCTTCCTTGCAATGAGAGCTTTCTTTTGGTACCATATTTGTAGACATTTTGACCTTGACCTTGCCCTTAGGGCAATTTTTAAAATAGTTTAACCTTGCCTCTAGAAGGCAGGCTTTTAGTGGTAGGGAGTTCATATTTGGTATGTGACTTCCTTATGATGAGAGCATTCTAGTGGTACCATATTTGTAGACATTTTGACCTTGACCTTTCCTTGAGGGCAAGTTTTGAAAAACTTTAACCTTGCCTGTAGAAGGTAGGCTTTAAGTGGTAGGGTGTTAGTATTTGGTATGTGTCTCCCTTATGATGAGAGCTTTCTAGCGGTACCATATTTGTAGACATTTTGACCTTGACCTTTCCCTTAGGGCAATTTTTAAAAAACTTTAACCTTGCCTGTAGAAGGTAGGCTTTAAGTGGTAGGGTGTTCGTATTTGGTGTGTGACTCCCTTATGATGAGAGCTTTCTAGCCGTACCATATTTGTAGACATTTTGACCTTGACCTTTCCCTTAGGGCATTTTTTAAAAAACTTTAACCTTGCCTGTAGAAGGTAGGCTTTTAGTGGTAGAGTGTTCGTATTTGGTGTGTGACTCCCTTATGATGAGAGCTTTCTAGTGGTACCATATTTGTAGACATTGTAGACAAAAAAATTGAACCCTGTTTATAGAAGTTAGTTTTTTAGTGATAAACAGTTCCTGTTTGACACGTGGCTTTCTTATATCGCATTTAAAGTATTTATCACGAAAATGTATAACATTCAAATTAATTGTGCATTGCGGTTACTGTAATCCCTGGCAAGCTATGTTGTCCTCTGACAACTCTTGTTTTAAATTGGTGTGTAAATTTGATATTGCATTTACAGTAACTTGATTATTTATTATTCATAAACATATTTTATATAAATTTTCTACAATTTTAAGATTTATTGAAATGATCTTTCTGAATTACCCTAGCTTTTAGAAGAAATAAAATGGTCTTTTCTTACTGCAAATATATATGATTTGAGCTCAGTCTGATGTACATTATACTATACAGAAAAGATTGATGCAGATTCCATGATTTGCCTGAAATTAAGGCTAGTGTACAATGGTCATTACAGTGCATTGCAAATAATCCTGTGTTAAATTCCTTGCAGGAGACAAATTATGTTATGGGAGAAAAAGACCCAGTTAGCTAGAGAAACGAGAGCTGCTGTTGACTCAGAAGTAGGTCAAGGTGAAATTAAGGCAATGAAAGCTGAAATCCATCGTATGCAGGTGCGATATGCTCAGCTGATGAAGAATCAAGAGAAAATGATACAGGAGATGGAAAAAGCAGTGTCTAGGTAAATTTAGAGTCATTTTGTAATTTTTTGTTTAGAGGATATCAATTTCAGTTGATCAGACAAAGTTTCAGTAGAAGATATTTTTATATAGTAACAAGTTTTTATGCCCCGCCTACGATAGTAGGGGGGCATATAGTGTTCGGGTTGTCCGTCCGTCCGTCCGTCCGTCCCAAGCTAGGTTTACCTACAGGTTTAAGTTTTTTTTTCTGGGAAGGATGTATGCTATTATCACGAAACTTTATATAAATACACATTGGCATCTAATTAAACAAAAATCATAATAAAATTTTACCCATGTTACCAACTTCATGCTTCACTGATCACGGGAAAAA
>MJUU01065823.1:3201-14619 GCA_002080025.1 Modiolus philippinarum
GTTTTTTTTTTCGGGGTCATTCACTCTCGACATAACTGTTTGTAATGCAACTCGCGTTTCAATCATATTACAAGTTGAGTTTATCTTCGATTCACCAAACAATTTTGTGTCATCCTTTCTAAAAACTTCCTCGATGTTACTAGAGCCACCAGAAGTAAACTACTGAATCATATAACAATCGCGGGCGTATCTTGGAGCTGGAGAAAATTTAGTTGTCTAGCTTTCGTCGTGTGTATGGCCGCCCCCAACGAGCACCACTAACATCTCGACGAAGAGGGAGAGGACGTTACTATTGTTGCAATAACTAGTGGCCAATCCTTTTTGCATTTTTTTCCTGCAAATAAAATGTTAAATGTAATGTAACATCTAGACTATCCATCTGCATTAGCACTCTGACTTCCATGACGATGCAACACATCAAACTCATATTGTTGAAGGGCACTGAAGGTCCAATGCAATAATTTCTATCAGTTTTCCTATAGTATAATAAACATACGAATAAAACCCAATACAGGTAGACCACTAACTCTACGACCACTATCTTGAGAAAGAAAAGAGTACGACAAAACGTAATTCAGAAAGATGGGCCAAAAAGTGCTCGATGCTAAACTGCCGACTCAAGAAACCTATTCTTCTGGTAAAAGACTGCTGCACTATGGGAGAAAAATCAAACTCGAAACTTCCTGAAGGATTTGGTCAAGAGTTGTCATGTATATCAGTAGAAATCGGCAGTATCAGTGAGAGGTCAGTATATATGTAAAATCTTCAGGTCACTGGGATCCAAAGCCAATTTAAAGGATTGACATAGAATATCCCGTCGATATCCACTTTTAGTTAAAGAGTGTAAATTACGTCGCAATTTCCCTGGTATTTTTTTTATCAGTTTATGACATTTTTAACAACATTTCCATAAAATCGAGGATGAGTAATAAGCTGTTTGCGAGTCATATTTATATTTAGATATCAAATGTTCATATCTTCTGTAAAACTTCTTAAAAGTATTTAATAATTTATGAAATCTGTAACCTTGTTGTAAAAGTTTGGATGTGAGAGTGAGGTTACGCTCATTAAAATCATCAAGGGTAGAACAAACACGTGCGAATCTTATACTATTTGAGATATGTACAGCCCGTAAGATCATATGTTTTATTACTTAGAATCATGGCCTGCATGAGACTTGCCATGATTTGCCTTCATTTTATCAAATAGAACAAAGAACATAGAACATATAAATCATCAAATCACTGGCCCACATAGGAAATGTGGGCCAGTTTATAAGAGACTTACTGTCATTTTCAAGTACATGTTTTAACAAAAACTGGATTGTTATCTGCATAAGAAACAGTGTGGTAAACAGTGTAGTTGACTAGTTGTACAAAGTATTAAAATAGGACACCTAGAATTGCCGAAAATCACAATCACATGCGACCATCCACAAGGCAAACTGATTTACAAAATTAGATATGTCGCTTAGAAAAATATGTAACATTACAGTGCCCAGTATAGAGCCTTGTGGTACGCCTTTCAAGATGTATTGAATACACCGATAACTCCTGGGGATTTCAAGAGCACTATTATTGACACCACAATGTTGGAGTTTTAACAGTGGCAGCAGCTGGTCGTGAGAAAGGCAATCAATAACCTTTAACACGTCAATAAGGATTGCCCCCACTTGCTGCTATCGCATGCCTCTGTCAAGTCCTCTAAAACCACTGGCCCTGAACACAGCTAAAAATAATAAAGATTTTGTACTTAACGAAGCAATTATGATTATAGCATGAAAACAGTTGACAAGCTGATTGAAATGTGCAGCACCAATTGAAACCTATCACCTAATTTTAAAATTTTCCCTCATAACCTGAAAATAGCCAAAGTCTTTCTAATAAATAAGAAAAATGTAAAAACCGCCGAATAAACATTCTGCCTAAAATTTTGAAATTATTTGATCGTGCTGTCCATGCAAGCTCACTGAACTTTTCGATCAGTATGTTAGAAATGTAATAGTTTTGCTTTCAATTGTCTTATTAATTTTTAAAATACTTAGATATTCAGTACTAATGAAAACGAATACAAATACAAATACAAATGCTAAAATATTGTCAATCAAGACGCACGTAAGTGGAGCAGAACAAATATACAATGATTTGGATGATTACAATGATTGATATAAAAAAATGAAATAATGACAAAATTGATTTAATGATAAATAAAAAATAAAGCAATATATAAACAATCTACAATCTTGTATCTAGAATATCTTGTAATGAAAATAAATCATTTAACAATAAATATAACTGACTGTATACAAAAATATTATTAATTTGATATTGTTTGGGAAATTTGATTAGTGGAGAACTGCTCACATGACCCACTGTATTTTTAGAGATTGACTAGAAAACAGTAAAGTTATATCGCATGTTACTAAAATAAGAAATGCATATTACATGCTTCTTTGAATGTTTATAATCTTTTTCGATTTATTTCATGTATTTTTCAAGAATCAATTACATGTACACACACACTGTAATTATATTATAGTGCTAATTAACTTTTTAATATATTAATTTTTGAAATATTTCGACTATAGTTGAATTTGATAATTTAGATAAAGGAAAAAAATGTCCTTTTCAGTGTTCATGTAAATTAATAATATAACAATTGTAGTCTGTGGATGAGGTCGATACGATGTTATATCGACCTGGAAAAGCATATCTACCTCGGATTTCATCCTCGGTCGATATGCTTTTCCAAGGTCGATATAACATGGTATCGACCTCATACATAGACTATAATTGTATAGTATCTTCTGCAGACATAATCCATTTAAATTTTGAATTAATTTATTTTCAATATTAGTAATATATATCTGAGGGTATAACCCTCTTTTTGGACTCGGGACTTTAGCCTTATTTTGGGCGTACTTTGGGGTTGACCACTTGAGCCCATGGACTTCACGGACTCGAAAGTCATAGCATTTTGGACCTGTACTTCAAATTTAAAAAAAAAATCAAGAAATATATAAAACGGACTCTGGATTTCATCTCAAATTTTGGATGTACTCTGGATTTTCTTGTAATTTCGGACATTCTAAAAGGAAGTGTACGTATTTCATCTTCAATATTTTGATTACACAATTTACAAATTCTTCCTCAAATTACGAATATGAGTCGAATATGTTGATCACCGATGGTTTTGGCTACAAACACGTACAGTAGGCTAGTTATAAGAATAACCTTACCCCCGGGAACCTTCCATCCTTTTTTATCAGTTATTAGTTGAGGGGGAGCCGGAGGGGGTCTCATCCCGGAATCCTGACTTTATTTTTTCTAAATCCCGAAATCCCGAACTACAAAGAAACTTAAAGACTGATGATATCCCGGTTCCCGTTGAAGTTATTTCCCGAAAATAATAAAAATCCCGAAATCCCGAGCTTAAAAACATCTAATCCCGACATCCCGAAATAGGGCCGGTGTCATATAGCCATTTTCCCCCATGCTAGTCTTTCGGGGGGAAATTCTGGATCGATCCTAATCCCCCCCGGAAAAATAGGCACGTTTCAGTTTCCCCCCTCAACTTTAGAGGGAAAAAACTGGATCAATCCAGATTTTCCCCCTCATTGATCATATAAGCCAGTTTTTCCCCCGACGTCATCGATAGTAATTGCGACGTTTTCATCGTCACATATGGTTTCATCCTCAGCGATTCAGTGTGGTGATATACCCATGAAAAGAAAACTTTCATGCTTGTAAGAGCACTTTGCCAGATTAATTCGTTTGTTGACAATCCTGCAACCACGACCAGTTAAAACATGTATGAATGTAGTGTTGCTCTACATTATGCAATGAATGCCGCTCAAACCGGTGCCAGGGGCCGTCTTTAACTTACTATGTCTACTTTGAGCTATGAGCAATGCCTATTGTTGAAGGCACCATGGTGACTTCAAGATGAGGAACAACAGTAATTTTTAAGCGTTGTTCCATTGCTTAGAAATTTACTCTTTCCATCAAAATGCTAACCCCTTAAAATACTGAGGCTTTGTTTTAGTGTATTGCACTCTATTTTGTCTACTAATTTTGGATTATGGCTTTACATAATCATTTGATTCAAATGCCGCGGATGAGAGGTTACTCCTTGAAACACGTGAACAGCATAACTTGTTATGCAACTTGGGTTTTTTTGAATTTCTGCCATTAATTTCTAAAGACTTTTTCTCATGTGCATTTAGTCCGTTTCATTTCATTGTTTATTAACTTGTACTGCAGAAAAAAAAAACTACTTGAAAAAAACTTAAAGAATATCCGACTATCGATCCTTAGCACAATAAAAAATATCCTTAAATGGTCAACCTCAAGTACCCCTCAACGAGCAACATCTAAATAATCAAAACGTATGCATGGTTCGTACAATTATTTATATGTGCTTTTGTTTGCTTGGTCCCTACAAAGGGAAATATTCAAAATTAAAGTTATTATTAATATCTATGAGGGCTAATAAACCAATTTCAAGCACATGTAGTTGGACAGACGGAAAACATAATTATCAAACCTCCTTTTTGTTGAATACAAAATGCATGTAATCAAAATTATAGACGAAAAATAAAATCAGTGCCATTTGGTAAATGCAGTTGATTTTGGGGGAAAAAATCATGCATACGAATAGAATATACATTAAACATTTGGTTATTTGTTTTCTATTAGTTTTTAAACATCTTTGAGTTATGGTCTTCCAAACGTTTAGATTTTATTTGCACTGAAGAGACATAAGTTGTCGAAATGAGCATATGCAGAAAACAAATTCACAGTAACTTCGGTATTTAGTTATTTGTTACCTTTGGGTCGATACCACTGCTGGTGGACTGTTAGCCCCCGAGGGTATTTACCAGCCCAGAAGTCAGTACTTCGGTGCTGACCCGAAAGCCGATTTAAGGGAGTACGAGCCTCAGATTTCAGAAGCATTCTATATCCTCGGGTTTTATCCATTCAAACAGTGCTAATTATTTTTGCACATGGATCACATTTTCTTGGTCATAAGTCACTTTAAAATACATAAAATAGACTGTGTATAAAATTTAATCAACTTCCAATTATAATTTCACATATTTAAAGGCCTATAAACATCTTATGTAAATTGAAGGAAAACTCTAGAGAGATCTGTTTTCCGCCAAAATTTTGACGTGTTATATCTCAAAAATTCTTACATGGATTTTCAAAATTTTTTGCTCAAGTTGTTCCATCAGATGTGCTCTTCAAGACAATTCTAATTACAAAATTTTTCAGACTCGTACTCCCTTAATTTGGAACCTTAAAATATCTAAATCTTGAGTAATAAATTTTTGTTGAAAACTAAGGAGTTTCTCCCTCATGCAAAGCTCTGTCCTTAGCTGATTCTGGCTTTACATGTAGATCCTATAGTGGTCCTCTTTCAGTTTTTAAAGATCTTTGAGTTTATGGTCTTCCAAACCTTTATATTTTATCTGCACTGAAGAGAAATAAGTCGTCGAAATGCGCATATGCAGAAAATAAATTCACAGTAACTTCGGTATTTAGTTATTCATATTCAAATTTAAGGGGGGAATTTTAGCATGGGGGAAATCTGCAATATGAACAGTATTCCAGTTTTTCCGGGGGTGAATAGTTCTGATCCAGACTTCCTAGGGGGAAAATAGGATCGATCCAGTTTTCCCCCCGGGGGAAAAACTGGTATGGGGGGAAAATGGCAATATAACACCGGCTCCCCCTCATTAGTTGGTGGTTGTTACGTTTTCAGCAGCAACGGTCTTGCTTATCGCACGATATCCTGACCGTTTCACCAGTAAGGACATTCTTACCGTCTACTAAGGAACATCTCTTTCGTCCATTACTCTGCCCCACGGGGCTCTGTCCTTAGTTGATTAGATCTTCTTGGTTGCACGGCCGGAGCACTGTGAACGGAGGGGGGTCTGTGAAGAGATAAGTTGTCGAAATAAAGTTCTATATTTTCAGTAATTCGGTATTTTGTTTTTTATTGATAATAGGTAATTTCATACAATTTTCAAATAATATGGTAACCAAATTATCAAAAAAGGGGTCTGATTAAATCAAACCTGCTGATTACTTCCCTTTGCTTATTTCTTGATTCAGCGTATCGTGCAATATCTGTCCGGTACAACCATAAAAATCAATTAAAGAAGAACAAGTACCTATAACTTTTAATTATAAATGCATTTTATAAATGCTTTTCGCAGAAATTATTCAGATAAAGAAAAATTTGTTTTTACAATTTTTATTTAATACCTGTTTTATCATTACTAAAAATTTGAAGAGTTTCGAAATATATTAAGTATGCATTAAGAAACGGAACAATAACAATATTTGATTATGTTACAGAAGATCTCTCAAACGAATCGAATAATGAATATTTGACGGCTTTGAAGGGCTAATGTGTATGTCAAGGAAGCAAATAACAACTCCCAGATTATCACCCCTATTAAGCTGTTTAACGTGTAGGGTAAATATTAAAAAATATTAAACCGTACCTACTCTAAACAATATTCTGAACCAGGACAAAACTTTATCAAATTATCAATTTGTTTACATTTTTCTCAACTGATCTAAATACTATCCAACCGGACTAAACCCATTACACGCGAACTCTTATTACCTAAACTGTAGCTTAAATTACAAGTTGTGGCAAGCGTTTATAGTTTCTTGCCATTTCGACATTTCAGCAACATTTCCAAGATAGCCACCAATGGGCAACGTAGATTAAATATTTCACAATATAAAAACATTGGAACTACTAAACCATTTTGTAAAAAAAAATGTTCGATATTCTCTTTTAAAGTCCCTTTTGAAAAAAAAATTCGTCCAGCAGGTCGGCGTTCATACATGCAGAGGGAACACATAGACATATCTTAAGACCTGTCCATCTTGGAAATACATGCTATGAAGAGTCTCTTGTTTGAATAAAACATTTTCTTTAAAAAAAATCCCCGAAATTTCCTTGTTTCCAACTTGACATTGAGAGGCCATACCAAGATGCCCCTTTTGATCACGTTGTAGGTTATTTTATTTTTCATTTTCATTTCTGTATAATAAAAGTGATGGGGAAGTTTATTGGTATTCATTTAAAAAACTTCAATTTGAAATTGAAAATTTGAAAGTTCGACTCCGTTACCTCCCTGAGCTCCAGTGATTGCCCACAGATAAAATATCCCTTTTTGAATTTTTTTGCACTTAACCCCTTTTTTCCTACAATGCTTAACTTGTTCACCCTTATTCGAGTGTGTTCCGAAGTCTTTAAAGAGATTTACAGTCTATTTCACAAAGTTATTGACGATTATTTCCAGGAAAAATCTACGATTCCGCCACAGGTCAAACATGTGGACTTTGAAAAGCTTCCATCAAATTCAGCATGGAGCAACGGCAAACGAAAGACGTCATATACATTAAAAATATGTAGAATGGAAATTTGCGCAATCGGGTTACAATTTATAACAAGAGAAGGGTCAGTCGGAAACGACAGATAATCCCCTCGCCCGATTGTTGAATGTTTATCTAATATTAAAAGCACTCCACAAAGTTGTACCATTCATGATCTGGCTTGTTACTTAAATCTGAGTCGGTCATGCAAGAAATGCAGTGATCTTATCTCAATCAGGAGCCTCATACCCATAGCTTATGCATCTACAGATGAAAGATTTCTCTTCTACAAGTTGTATTATCCCAGACCTGGACTCTTACAAAAACTTTAAACTAAGTCACTCATGCATGAAATGTAGGTCAAAGTGACCCAATTTTCATCTGGAGCTTCGTAACTTTACAAGACGCATCTACATACAAAATATTATTCCTCTAAGAGTTGTAGTATCCCAGATCTGGACTCTTACAAAAACTTTAACCTAAGTCACTCATGCATGAAATGTAGGTCAAAGTGACCTAATTGTTATCCGGAGCTTCGCAACTTTACAAGACGCATCTACATACAAAATATTATTCCTCTACGAGTTGTAGTATCCCAGATTTTAAACTCTAACAAAAACTTTAACGTAAGTCACTCATACATGAAATGTAGGTCAAAGTGAAATAATTTTTTTTTCTGGAGCTTCGTAACTTTACAAGACGCATCTACATACAAAATATTATTCCTCTAAGAGTTGTAGTATCTCAGATCAGGACTCTTACAAAAACTTTAAACTAAGTCACTCATGCATGAAATGTAGGTCAAAGTGACCTAATTGTTATCCGGAGCTTCGCAACTTTACAAGACGCATCTACATACAAAATATTATTCCTCTTCGAGTTGTAGTATCCCAGATTTTGACTCTAACAAAAACTTTAACCTAAGTCACTCATACATGAAATGTAGGTCAAAGTGAAATAATTTTTTTCTGGAGCTTCGTAACTTTACAAGACGCATCTACATACAAAATATTATTCCTCTAAGAGTTGTAGTATCTCAGATCAGGACTCTTACAAAAACTTTAAACTAAGTCACTCATGCATGAAATGTAGGTCAAAGTGACCTAATTTTCATCTGGAGCTTCGCAACTTTACAAGACGCATCTACATACAAAGTTTTATTCCTCTACCAGTTGTAGTATCCCAGATCTGGACTCTTACAAAAACTTTAACCTAAGTCACTCATGCATGAAATGTAGGTCAAAGTGACCTAATTGTTATCCGAAGCTTCGTAACTTTACAAGACGCATCTACATTCAAAATATTATTCCTCTAAGAGTTGTAGTATCCCAGATCTGGACACTTACAAAAACTTTAACCTGAGTCACTCATGCATGAAATGTAGGTCAAATCCACCTATTCCATAAGACGCAACCTCAAGTACTATTCAAAATGCATCCATGGACAAAACCTTGTCCATCTATGACTTGTTATTCAAAAGATATATAGTCTTAAGTTTGAACGGACGGACAAACGGACGAACGGACTAACGGACGAACGGACGAACGGGCGAAACGCTATATCCCCTCCCCAACTTCGTTGGGCGAGGGGATAAAAAAGAAGTCAGCAATACTTCGCACAAATGTCCAATTTTCGTTTGCGCAAATATCCTCTACGTTTGCGCAATTGTCGTCGTTTTTTGCTCAAATGTCCATCGCCGCCAAAAAAATATGTATCAGTTGAGCGTGACCAACGGACGCGCACTAATTTGTAATTTAGTATTTAATTAGCGATTATACAGCTTCCTTTTATATATATCTCAATCATCAATTTCATTAGAAAGATTATTTGTCAAGTCACTAGAACAATTTCAAGTAGACTTCGACTCGTCAATTATACCTTAATCTTACAACTATCAAGGAACTACTTTCGCGTACCCTATAAATGAGTAATTCAGACTCCATCATAATACTGGTCTGCTGGAAATGATATATCAGACGGAACTGATTTCGACCAAGAAGACTAGAGATATAGCTGAATAGAAATACAGAAAAACAATCCCATTAGACAGCTACAAGGCGCAGAAATGAAAACCAAGGCATTCACAGCGTGGACTGCCATAAAATCGAGAGTTACATCTGGTTCTCACGAATGGTAAGCATGTCCTGCTCTGTCGACGAAACCCGACACACTGTCAGTGAGTCAATCTAGGAGTCAAAATCGGTATTGTCAAATCCCGGAAGACGTAACACTAGCTGAAAAGGTCCGTTTTTATTTGGTTAAGAAATCACCATACAAACTACATGCTCGACGGTAACGAATCAACTGTGAAATGTACACCCAATACGCTAGTGAGGTAGGTATATTGATGCTAAGAAAGGGTAAGATCACAATAGGAAATTTGAAATGATCGCCCTTGTCATATAGCTTAGATTTAAAACGTTTATAACATAGAAATGGAATGAACACTGCTGCATGTGCAAATCATGCATTCATGAATTCATTTAGAATTTGCAGTTTGGATAGAAAGTAAAGATTTCGATTTGAAAATGACATGTGCGTCTTAATTGCAATAAAAGTTGAAAAAAAAACAATAAAGAAAAATGTTCACAAAAATCTTTGTTGGGAGTACCTAATTTGCCTTTTTCAAGTGTTTTGCTTTATATATAGTTTGACAAAATAACGCTTGATTTGAGCTCTTCCATTGCTCCTTCAACGGTCAACCTGGACATTAACACATTCACAATGCTAAGCTTATTAAGCTAATACTGCATTTTTGTAACGCTCCTTTCCATGAATATAATCATTTGTATCCCGGGATTCCAACCCCTCATATCCATTCATGTACAACCGTTGAAATCAAAGCTTCCATTGAACTATTCTAACCGTGATTCCCTATACATTTAGTCATTGTAAACCCTCACGATCTCCATGTATGTAACCAAAGTTTCCGTGCATGAAACCATTGTTACAATTCCTCATCATGCATGTAACAATTGTAGCCCAAGCTTCCTTGTATGTAACCATTGTTTACCGAAAGTGCCTGTATATATGACTCTTAACCCTCATTCCTCTTGTACTTAACCGTTGCAGCTTTTATTTTGCATGCATGGTACCGTTGTAACCTGATTTTCTTCCATTTAAGCTTCTATTTAGATCATATTGGTTACTTGTTCTCTATGAGTTTGTATACATCTTTGAGTCTTCCAAACGTTTAGATTTTATGTGCACTGAAGAGACAATTCACAGTGACTTCGGAATTTAGTCATTCCGTACATGTAAAAATTATAAATTTCTTTCTCTATGCAATCCTCATCCCTTATAAATGGAACCCAACTTACCTTATTTTTTGCAGCCATTTACCCCTAATAACCTTCTTACTCCTTCCATTCAACCATGTATATTACCCTTGTAACTCTCACTTTCCCATGCATTGTACATATAACCCTTATAACCTTCTTACTCCTCCTATTCAACCATGTATATAACCCTTGTAACTCTCATTTCCCATGCATTGTACATGTAACCCTTATAACCTTCTTACTCCTTCCATTCAACCATGTATATTACCCTTGTAACTCTCACTTTCCCATGCATTGTACATGTAACCCTTATAACCTTCTTACTCCTCCCATTCAACCATGTATTATACCCTTGTAACTCCCATTTCCCATGCAATTGTACATGTAACCCTTGTAACCTTCTTACTCCTCCCATTCAACCATGTATATTACCCTTGTAACTCTCACTTTCCCATGCATTGTACATATAACCCTTATAACCTTCTTACTCCTTCCATTCAACCAAGTATATTACCCTTGTAACTCTCACTTTCCCATGCATTGTACATGTAACCCTTATAACCTTCTTACTCATCCCATTCAACCATGTATTATACCCTTGTAACTCCCATTTCCCATGCATTGTACATGTAACCCTTATAACCTTCTTACTCCTCCCATTCAACCATGTATATTACCCTTGTAACTCTCATTTCCCATGCATTGTACATGTAACCCTTATAACCTTCTTACTCCTC
>MJUU01065823.1:49126-71796 GCA_002080025.1 Modiolus philippinarum
CAGATTTGCTTCAAAATTTTCAGAGGGATAGATCTTGGTATGCTGAACATTTTTGCAATTTCAAGTTGGCTTCTATCTGTTATAGTTTTCCTAATAAAAAATTAAAAATATTAAAATTTTGAAAATTTTACGGAAAAGGGGCAATAACTCCAACATGGGTCATCGGATTTTCTTCAAAATTGCAGGGCGGGTAGATCTTGTCATTCTGATCATTTTTACCCCGTCAGATTTTTGATATCTGCTACGGTTTTTGAGTTATTTGCCAAAAACAGCAATCTACCCCTACGTTCTATTTTTAGTAACAGCGGCCATGTTGTTTGGTCCTCGGACTAACCGAACACATTTTTTAAACTACATACCCTGGTGATGATCCAGGCCAAGTTTGGTTTCATTTGGCCCAGTAGTTTCAGAGGAGAAGATTTTTGAAGAAAAGTTTACGACGGACGGACGGACGGACGGACGGACGGACGACGGACGACGGACGACGGACGCCAAGTGATGGCAAAAGCTCACCCTGGCTATAGCCAGGTGAGCTAAAAACGGGCCAAAAATGTGGTACACAGTAAAAGGGATCCGAAAAATCTGGGAAGACACCAATGTCACCCCAAACTAACCCAGTCACCAGATTTTGTAAACATAATCGACATATTGTTATTAAATTATGATCTTGTACCACTCCAAAACGCAGATGGAATGTCTTTGTACAGGCAATTTTGTAGTAGCCGTCTCGAATTAACTATGGAGATTCTTGGATGACAAAAATATTGGAGTAAATGAGCATTGATGTAAATGAAACTGTTACCCCCACCACAAAGATAATAGGAAAGAATTTATACAAAACCAGTCTTATAGCGAATTGCCAAAATCCTGCTTCAATGTCTATGCAGGTGTATTTCAAAAATATGTTTCTGACGCATTCACACTTATTAAGATATGATATCAGTGAAAAAGTATCTGTGCAAATATTTGGGACAACGGCAGTAGAATATCGAAGGAACAAAGGAGTGAAATTCACAAAAATCGAAGTCCAAAGACAGGGCAAAAACGAGAAAACAGAAAACAATGACGCTAGAAACAAAAACAACGACGCAAGACAGACACAAAGCACAGAAACAGAAATCACAACATTCAGAACAAAGGCACTCGCAGTGTGAACTCCAGTGAAACTGAGAGTGACATCAGTTGCTCCGGAAGGGTAAGCATGTCCTGCTCTGTTAACAGCACCAGTCACATGGTGAGTGAGGCATACATATCTTAGAAATATCTGTTAGGTAGCTAATTGGTTAATGTCATTTGCTAACCCTCAGACAAAACCCATTAAAAATCATGATACATGTTACTTCTGTAACCCTCAAACAGTACCGTGTTAAATTTCGAAAAGCTTTTGTAATCAACGAGTGTTCAAACATGGACAAGGACACATCGGTACCACAAACATAACTAACGAAGACAAAACTAAAATATAACAAGACAACACAAAAAACTAAAGGATTAACATTGCAAAATTTGACTTCCTTGATAGACAAAATTCTCTTCAAACACAACTGACTTAAAATTGACAATTTATTTTTTATAAAATATTTATCAAACTGTCGATAGCAAATGAAAAATACGAATTGGAAAATCCTTTCAGTTTTTGATTGTTTACTTTTTTATTGTTTTTCATATCAGTGTTTACTTTTTTGCTTATAATGTCGTTTCCTTACAAATATCTATTCGAATATTATAAAGGTATCCAGTATTAAACAAACCAAAATTGTGAAAACCATTGTAATTTCTGTAGGAGAGACGACGAAAACTTGCACCATCAATGAAGGAAACCACTGAACTAGTATCCTACAATTAACGTTTTTTATGGAAGTGCAACCAATTTCATTTTGGGTGCCTTTTCTTTCCCGATGGTACTGATTCTAGTATCAATTATAAGTATTACTCCTTCACAGCATCATTTGAGTTGCTCACTGAGTTAGACGATGTTTATGTATAAGTAACACAGTTTATATATATCATTATCACCTGCTGTATCAACAAGAAGAGAAAAAACCCATGCTAATAATGGGCAAACTTAACAAACGTTTGCCATAAAAGAAAATAAATACAAATAAAATCTAATGTGGTATTACAATACAAGTATAGCACTTGTTTCCAATACACTCTCTTTTTTAATGGTTGGGCTAATTGCCCGGGAACATTAAAACGTTGTTAATGCCTTTGTTCTGATTATAAAGATTCTTTATTGGAATCGATTCTTTCTTTATATCAATGGACATTTATTGACTCGTCTTTTAAGTTGATGTGTTTCTATAATAAACGGAAAGATCCAGAGTGGTGGAAGAAACGTCGCTTGAGTGAAGACAATTTCACTTCACAATATGTACAAGTTTTCCTGTATTTAGTCACATTTCAATAATAGTGCATCAAGTTTTCCTGTATTTAGTCACATTTCAATACTAGTGAATGTTATCATTATTATATTATTTAAGTATGATTTTGACAATTCTGGTGACGATTGTAAATCTGTCGAATTAAATGGTGAAATCAAACAAACACAGATGGCAAATCATTGAAATGTTTAGAATATTTGATTTTAGAATTTCCTCCTTTTCGCTTCTGTTTTGTTTGCCGATATATCCAACATGATGTCTAAAACCCCTTTTAATTTCATTCCAATCTTCATTAAATGACACCAAAGACCCCCAAGAGGAGTGAAATTCATTATTAAGGAACATGATACGTTCAACCAAACAAAAGTTAAAAAAAAAACTACTTTTGTCGACTTAAATGCAGTTTTCAATTCCAATGTATAGTGAGACAAACTTAACACATAGATATATCTCTGTTTACCACACACAAAAAAAAAACACTCCATGGCGGGTGGGGAGCAAGGGAGTGACCTTGATATAATTTTTGTCAAGAATACCGCTTAAGTGCACGCTAGGGGCCTTCTTGATCTCGCTTGAGGGGTGAATATTGTTCACCTCTAGTTGAAGACCCTCAGGCGACATCAAGATGAAGACAGGAATAAAAGCCCTGTCCTTGATAAACTGGAGTTTTCTATGCATCGTGTGCGTTTTTGTCACATGTACATTCACTCCATATCCTTTCAATTTTCCTATGAAATTATATTATTATCTGAACTTCGATTATATCAAAAGTTTGATGCATGTTTAAATGCCACAGTTTTTTCATTACAAGCAAATACACTTCAAGTGATTTGCCAACTATTTTATAAGTGGTAAAATTCCAGCTGAACGCATATACCTTTGCCAGGATGTTAAAAAAATTCTCATTCGAAAGCAGTAAAATTTTATCACGCCAATATTGAAACTATATGTGAAATCTATTACTGGTTTCTTAGCTATACGACATACTTCATGTTGCATTTTTATCGACTGATATAGACAATTGTCATTTATTATGTGTATTTACGGTCTACTTTGTATAAATATAAGGTGTACTTAACTATAAAAGGTTGCATATAAAACAAGTTTGCAAGCACCTGTGATTTTAGCTTTTATTGGAAGTTCGTTTTATATGAGATTTTGTTTGATTAGCTAATACTAGTGCAAGTTATATTCGATTTATTTAACATTTAGAAATTTCATCGAAAAAGTCTATTTATGAATTCAAACCGAAAAACATTGCTTCAATCAAATCACAGGGTTTATTGCATTCTGATGGAAGTACCATGTAAGTCTGTGTATTTTCTTTGTATGAATTACAAATGATACGAAACAACCCCAACGAAAACTATTCTAAGATTTTCTGTAAGTTGTTCAGTAACTATGATCATATCATAGATGTATATTAGATTGTGCATGACGAAAGCAATACTTTATAATATTTGGTTTACATAACGACTTTGAATTCAAGACTGTATTTTTATTGGGCGAAAAGGCTCAATTTTATTGGCCGGACTTGTTTTTTTTATACAACTTTTACGATTGATTAGAATTAGACATATTTCCATACTAGCAGTAGCTAGTATTTCAAAATTGCGTTGAACTGCAAATATTTGTATTTCTTCTTGATCTTATAAAATGTGTTATGTTTTAGGAACTACCTCATATCATCCTTGTGCCCAATACGGGACTTTCGAGATAGGAACTCTCGTGTCATTGAAGGCGGAAACGATCGCCTCGGATACCAGTTATAGAAGGAATACTGGATTTCTAAGCCTATTGAAATAAATATCTAACACATAAAAACAAACTATTTATGAAATTGAAGTGCATGTAGAACCTTTCCTGTATAACAATTAAAATTGACGAAAAAAAAATTAAACCGAAGCGCTACAAATCGATTAAATATAAATCATCCTTATCTCAACAGTGTTCATTAATCATTGATTCCCTCTCAATGTATTGATGAATTGAATTTTTACGTATAAAAATAGATCTGTTTCCGGAGACAACACGATTCAAAAGTCCCGCATTTGCAGTTACTTAACCATACGACGTGTGTGGCGAGTTTTGCTATGAGAATACTCACTAGATTATTAGTATTATTGAATAAGTTCATCTCTCTTTACAATCACATATTGATGAATAAAGTGCGTTTCAAAATAGTTTGAAATTAAAATGTTCCTAGATTTTTTAAACTAATATCTATAAATCCTAAAATCCTGTTCATGGCTAGAGCATCACTGCAACGAGTTCTGGCAGTATTTATTTTTTTTCAATTTTCCTATCATTACTGTACAAATTAATCTCATCTCCCCTTTTGTATTCGATGGTTTGGAACTTAAGCACAGCAATGATAGCAAAAAGGTAAAACAAAATAGATGCTACCAGATCTTGCACCACTGATGGCACTAACCATTTTCTTATATTGTGAGGATTTTTAGATTTAATGCAGGATTTTTTTTTAAAACCGTGTATTATTATGAGCTACTGATTTTGTGCCTTTCTACACAGGAGTCTAAATTTCTATAGTATAGTAGTTATTAGTATATTCGATGACTGCTTTCTCGTAGCTCACTGTCAGCAATCCTGATTTTATCGAATGTAACCGCTAAGGCGCTATATTGACAGGATTTCAGATATTGGTGCTTTCTACTTATAACGTTTCTCTTTTATATCTTCATCGTTCGCTGATGATAAGAATGACTTTTATTTAAAACATATCATGGATCTTCAAAATACCTTTAGCTTAATATTATTTAAGAACTTTGTAGACCGAAAAATCATTTTGTATGACAGTAAAAGAAATTTCACAGGACAAACAATGACTTGGTATTTTTCCTCGGTATTGTCATAATAAAAAAGAAAGATTGAGAAATGTTTAGTTCAGTTTACTGCAAGGTTGTGTATTATGCCCTGGCTTTTTGAAATATTATTTCATAGTTAATATGCTGGCTGTCGTATTAATATTTGCTCCTTTTGTTCTAGAATACTGTCCCAATATTGACTTTCAATACTCATTTTACCATTTGATATTGAATTTATTGACCTAATCAATGTTACACTGTACTCTAAATTTGAATACAACTGTAAATGTTTCATAATGAATACATTACAAATGCCATGATTGACAATGCGTTTTGTTTCACATTCGATAACGGCACTAGAAATGGAATACACAACCTTGTAGCGACAATACGATATTTCTCACGTTAAAAATTAATCAATCCTGTTAATTTATTATTCAGCAGTTCCTTTACAAATTGTAGGTAGTTTAAACATCTATTTGTATAGAGGGAGTTATAATATATCCGCATAGTCAAGGTTTCAAATTTACAGCTGTATGCCAGTAGAATTTGTAAAATTTAAAAACTATTTGGCCTGAATAGCATCTNAAGTTACTATAAAATACTTTTCCACAAGGATTTTTTGTAAATAAATCTAAAAATACATTAGCCGCGGAATATTTATAATTTTTATTGTTTCTACAATAAACGTTTGGCTTTTGTCTGCATACAATTTTCGCCTTCTAAGTCGGAATGTTTTAAGGGGGTTTGCTACTTCATTTGAAAATAAATAGGATTTGAAATAAACATGATTTTATTATAGAAAATTAAAAAAGAAACAATTTAAGTGAAAAAAATTGGTAGGTTCATGATCTTGTTTTTGAGTTTTAAGTGATTGAAAATTTGGCAGGAAACCGAACTCCTCTGATTTTTCATAGGATTAACAATAACAAGGTTTGACCATGAATGAATATGACATAATAAATTAAATCAAATGAATTTTTTACAGAATGCTCACAAAGATATATAAAATGAAATTATGGGAAAAAATAAGGGGTCAATGGGCAAAAAATTATAATACTTTTAAATGGATAAAACCCGAGGATTCCGAAAATCTGACAAAAATCCCAAAACATGAGGAGCGAACCTCCTTAAGCTTTATTTATTAAGGAAGTCACTATGGTAATCATTGCTAATAATAAAGTCTGTATAATTTGTACAAGCTCTCATGTAACGGAACTGTGAGACATACATACCAAAGATAGGAGAAGTTCGAAGACTTCTGTCAAAGCTACTGAAATTTAAATTGAAATCATCAGTGGTGAGATGACCATTTTCCTCAAATTCGGGATGAAAGTCCGAAAAGGTGTCAATGTATTTGTTTATTTCGTTTATTTCTAGTTCTGGGATATGATGGAATCCATTTAGCAAAAGAAACATTATTTACGGAAAGAACATCATTAATATATCTTTCAGTGAGATTGAAGGATCTAACGCCTTTCCGATCAAGAAGATTTGTTTTCATCAGGGGTTATTTTGTATATTATATTTTTCTTCCTGTAGGGAATTGATGTCACTATATTAAGGAAATTCTATATAAATGTAATTATTCTTTCGTGTGAAATCCATCAGGTTTTTATTATATGATGGTAAAACTGACCTCTTGGCAACCTTAAAAGTCCAAATCGGAATGAAAATCGAAGTTTCCAGTTGATAGAGCATTACTGAAGTGACGCATATGGCAGAATCACGGGAACTTTACTAATTTGCATAACGGCCATCTTGTATCTCTTGCTTGCCGTGTTTAGTTAAAATGCATAGGGGAGATATTGAAATTTTGCAAAACAATCTAATAATACACTTCAAAACACCTTTGTCCGCATCTAGCAAGATTCTACATATTGTTTACGTCTATTCTATACATAAATACTTATCTGTTATAATGAAAATTTCCGGCCAATTAAGTTTGAAATTCGAAGCGGGATCATGACATTTTGACTGTGGAAGCCATTGTAAAACTGTCGCTGACAGAAAAATACACATCAAAGATAAATATGTAGCAAATTTGTCCGCATATGACTGTGAAATATAACTCGCATAGATTCATAAACAGTTGTCCCTTTTTAACTTACTCAAGAAAATTCGCGGCCAAATTAAATTGAAAATGTGTAATTCCAAGCTTTCCAGCGACGGAAAATCCTTCTACAGACTGATTTAACCACAATTTCTATGTTCTAACATTAATACAGTACTTTTAAAAAAAGACGGGGGTAGTATGAAAATAATCCGGAACACTGAGATGTATTTCGAAGTTAAACTTTAATACAGGGAAGTTATTCATCCATAAAGGGCGTGGTCACGTGATTTTATCTCATGAATAAAATACCCCCGATTCTGCCTTATGGGGTAAATAAATAACAGAATGAGCGATTTGAACATATGATATACAAATATTGAATAATTCAAAAGTTTGTAATTGTTTTAAAATTGTTAAATTGTAGGGCAGTATATATGCCGACTCAGTAATTTAGCTTTTCATTGTGCTAGCAAACGACAAAGACATGCCACTTAACCGGCCAGAAATATCAGTCCACATAAAGTAGGCCTTATTCTGACACGTACTTCCTGATTTAACAATAAATCCATCAACCTTGATTGTCACAATTTAGGACTCGCCCTACTTTTCTTTCAATTGAATTTATTTGCGTTGATATACTTTTTGCAAACGCATTAAGTCTCTTAAAACTGTTGTATCAGCTTTTACACCTATTTCGGTTTATGGACTTCCAAATGTTTTGATTTGATCTGCACTGAAGAGACATAAATGGTTGAAATGAACATATGCAAACATTAAATTCACATCAATTTCAGTATACAATAACGGCACTAGAATATCGAAGGAGAACGGGAGTGAAATTTACAACAATCGAAGTCCAAAGACATGGCCAAAACGAGAACACAGAAAACAATGACGTTAGACAGATACAAAGCACAGAAATAGAAATCACAACATTCAAAACAAAGGCACTCACAGTGTGAACCCCAGTGAAACTGAGAGTGACATCAGGTGCTCCGGAAAGGTAAGCATGTCCTGCTCTGTTAACATCACCCGTCACACTGTGAGTGAGTCAATCCAGGAAAATGTCAAAGTCGGTAGTCAAATCCGGGAAGATCGAATCTAGCTGAAAATGTCTACTTTCATTTGGGATACTGAAACGTCATATCTTTAAATGATGTTATGGTGACGGCCATAGAATTTCTTGAGGGATGAAATTAATACAGGTTGAACAAATACCCGACTTAGCAGCTATATTATACCATGTTCTTTCATACTTTCAGATAAAATACTTAGCCCCTTGAATGTAATTTTGACAGACTGTAGTGACCATCTCCCAAAATATTGTAAATTTCCAAGCGCTGTAAATAGCCTCAAATGGACACAAAAGCTCATTTAAAGCTATGTTCGACTGCTTATTTGTCAGAGAATATACCAGTGTGGTATTTATTAATCTTACTTCAAAGACTTCTAAGAAGAACATGTACCTAAGTCTACTTTATAAGATTTTTGACAAAACTTGCATATATTTTGAAATATAGGAACTATATTCACGTCTTAATGGCCATACTTCTTTGCAGTAAAAAGTAGAAATCGCCATGCTGTCTTTTTTCTCTAGAATTAAATTGAAGACTCCTCATTTTTTAGCCATTTTTCACCTAAATTTAAATGGAATGTATGGGTGAAACACAGAATGTAAATCTTCACCTTAATAGAAAAGTACTTTTTGATCATATGTTTTAAAACAGAAAGTTTGAAACCTTCCATTTTGTATACGGAAAAATGACCAAGTCACTTTCCTACATGTATTAATGAAATTTTTTTTTCAACGTTTCCGGATTAGACAATTTTTATTGTGAAAAGCGAGCTCATTTGCAGACGAAAAGTTCAAATCTGTTAGTCATTTATGGTATCAGAATGGAAAAATTGTCAAATGACTGTTCCGAACCAAAAATGAAACCTACCCCAAAACTCTTTATTTCGTTTTTTGGTGCAGGTCAAATTTGTCGTGTAGCAGCGTTTATCTACGTTGATCCAGCCGAGTATTTGTTTTAATAATTAATGCTTGGGCATACAATAACTAAATACAAGCCGTCAAAAATCAGTATGAACAAAGATCATTCGGCAGATACATAAACATTGTACGTCACAATTTTAATAAACCAATCACAATAAACTGACCTGCGCAAGCATTCTGAAGGTGAATCTACAGAACAACATCAATCACTAAAGAGAAATAATACGTAATGTCCCAACCGATGCACGTGCGCAAAAGGGGGAAATTCCAATTCAATGTACATGTATCTATAAATAAATTAAATCAAATTTTACTATTTCTTTTAATCAAGTACGTAAGTAGCATACGAAATTACGTACAAATCGCGATATTTACGTATCAAATTGGATTAATTTACAGGATTCTTACAAATTTTTTAAATGTCGCAATAGATCTAAACAGACACAGAAAGCGTCCTTAATTCATGCCTTCAAATGCACATGAACGCAAAATGCGAGAAATATTAGTGGCATTTATATCAACATGAATTACATTCAGTCTACAAGTTAAATGGATAACCATTTGATTTTCAGGGGGAGGGGCTTGGGCGATTTTTGTAAATAAATAATTTAATCTTGGCTCCAGTGAAAATAAATATTCTTATCCTAATTTTCATGAAAATAAATGAATTAATTTTAATTCGAAGAATAATTTTTTTAATTGCAAATGGAAATAAATATTTTAATGTGACATTTGGTGAAAATAAATAATTTTGATCGAGATTTTCATGAAAATAAATTTTCTGGGCAAAATCGCCCAAGCATCCCCATGAAAATTAAAAGGGTCGTCCCTAAATTAATGCCGCAACAGGGATAGAGAATACAATGCATAGTCCCTGGCTTAGGCCGAATCCTTCTGTCTCTATGGTAAATTATTACCTATTTATCGTTGATCTTTTCTAATTTGGACTTTTATTTTTATTTTATATATTTTTTCTGTTGCGCAGTCCAGGGCAACAGCAAGAATTAAAAAATAAAAGTCCAAATAGAAAAAGGGTAACAATTTTACCATATAGCCTAGTTCTTCACGTCTTCTCAGATATATGCAAATTTTAAAAAACGTCCTTCGCCAAATACAAATTTAACAAAATGAATTAAACCTGAAATCACATAAAAAGTTGAAAACAAAATTAGAAACCCAAAAACAAATATTATTAATATGACGTTGAGATACCCATTTCTTAATTACAAGTAAAGGTAACGATTTGTATCATGTATACTCATGCTATCAACTACTGTGCTTTATTATTAAATAAATAGATTTATATTTCCCCTGCTATCAATTATCGATCATTTGTTTAATTACTTTAGTACACGTTTCATTGTTTTCTGTTTCTAAACCGGTAGATGTGCGTGTTTATCATGATACGTTTAAATCGTGCACGTGACGTACGATGTTTGCTTGAAGTGGGAATTTCCAAGGGCATGTTCGCGCAGGTCAGTTAACTCATCCAAGCATTGTCCATACTGAATTTTGACGGCTTGTATGGACCTAATCAATGTTACACTGTACTCAAAATTTGAATACAACTGTAAATGTTTCATAATGAATGCATTACAAATGCCATGATTGACAATGCGTTTTGTTTCACATTCGATAACGGCACTAGAAATGGAATACACAACCTTGTAGCAACAATACGATATTTCTCACGTTAAAAATTAATCAATCCTGTTAATTTATTATTCAGCAGTTCCTTTACAAATAGTAGGTAGTTTAAACATCTATTTGTATAGAGGGAGTTATAATATATCCGCATAGTCAAGGTTTCAAATTTACAGCTGTATGCCAGTAGAATTTGTAAAATTTAAAAACTATTTGGCCTGAATAGCATCTGGATTCTAAACTTGTTTGAACAATAGAAACGTAGATCTGATATGTCATTTTATAAATCTAGAATTACGATCAAAATATACAATTGCTTACCATAAGCAAACTAGAAGCGTGGGAAATGGCTTGTATTACCCCACAAGTAAAGTTTCATTGATCTTGAGTAAGGCTTTTTCTTGTTTTAACTTCTTGATTAACGGGGGATTTTTTTTTAATTTATTACGGTTCACAAGTCAAAGCAAGAAATACTGAAGCTATTAGCTGGACCTAGCTGGAGGAAAAAATTCGAAACCATTGGATTTGTAAAAGTTGCTTTCACATCTAAAAACAAATGATATGCATTGTCATTCTTCAAACTTGGTTTTAAAATTTTTTAAATGCAGTATCCACAATCGTTTCTTTAATTTTTAACGATTTCAGGCAGAGCAGTGTAAAAAATTATGATATCGAACTGGGTTGGATTTAGCTAGACGATTGTGACAAAAAGACTAAACAGCACATTCCACCGAAAGATAACCGTTGAGAAATTGCATGTGTCACATTTTAAATTGGTCCGAAGTCTAAGTAGATTTAGCTCTTGAAAATTATGTAATTTTTGTCAAGGTGTTGTAGTTGATCAAACAAAGACAAAGATTATGGAAAAAACCTTACTCTCAAAATGTTTCAAAGATAATCGTGAGATCTGATATCGAATAAATTGTTACAATTTACACTTATATGAGTGTTAAAACCAAGGCTAGCTGCTCATGTTGTGTTAAATGACTCTTGTTTCTGTCAAAAATGGTTTCTGACAAAATAAAGTTGATACTATCTCAGATTATAACTCCTTAAATATGGAACAAATAATAAAGAACAAATAGTCCAATTTACCCTGTAATAGTGTCAGTAACAACCAAGGACAGAGCTTTGCATTAGGAATATGATCTTTTCCTAAGTTTTATTGGATTGTGATCTATTTCTTAATTTTATAAATATGAGTGTTCAAATGAATGCAATATGAATTTTGAAATATATCTTTGCCCCTTTAGCAGTAAACAACGGAACACAAAATCATATACGAGCCCTTATGGCTAGCTTTTGCTAGTGCTGGTACCAAGTCCGACTATCCCGAGTTCCTTTCGTTATTTACGTTTGTCTCAAGTCTGTTTGTTAAGTTTTTTATCTAGTGCGGTTCCCCGTAATTGTAATATTCTGTCATTGTAGGTGTTTACTGTTATCTGCCCCAAGATGGCAGAAGATAACTGACACAACAACCATGTAACAATAACGTTTAATATATTTTCATTGTATTAATTTTAGTGCCAAATTGACAGTAAATTCCGCGTAGACAACCATAATCAGCACTTATTTAAACTCCCGGACGACGAAGGTCTCTTGAGATTTTGTATTATCGACAATCTTTAGTACTAACAGCGATAATTGCCTAAATTATGTTCATGTATTTTACTAACACTATATGTATTTCAATTTGGATATTTCAAACATTTTATTTCATGGCTTAATTAACCTTGTCATGTTTACAGAGTACTAAAAGTTCGATAATCATGGCAAGCAAGTAGAAATTGGTACTTAGAAGTTATATGTCAGTTCTTTGACTAATGCAATAAGCTTTTATATTCAATGAAGCTTCATTGGACTAATATATTTACTTGATATATCCCTCATGCATAGCTCTGTCCTTAGCTGATTTTGGCTTTTTGTTTAGATCCTATTAGTAATTTGTACTGTATCAGGTTTTACACAAATTTCGGTTTATGGATTTTCAAATGTTTTGATATGATATGCACTGAAGAGACATAACTTGTCGAAATGCTCATATGCAGAAACTAAATTCACTGTAAGTTCGGTATTTTGTCGTAAATCAAAGCTAAAAATGGAAAAAAAGAAGAGAAACGGGGAATGTGTCAAAAAGACAACGACCCAAAGGGGAGTAATAAGAACTCAAAGCCACCATAAGATATTCAATGAACGGTGAGGAAACCCCACACCCAACGGCAGGTCGGAGTCGGCCCCTAAATAAAGAGTAATCAAGTTCAGCGAAATAAACATCATCCTCTTATAGACATAAAGTAAACTAACTAGAAAACAGACAAGACACAAAAAGGCTTAATAAATTTCATGACTTAGGACAGGCGCAAACCTGTTCCGGCAGGGTTAAACTAGTTTTATTGGACCCAAACCTTCCCCCTATAGCCAATGTGATAAATAAAAAAAAAACAATCGTAACAACAGTAAAATTCAGTTAGCAACAGGACTGAGTCAGTTGTGAAAAATGAAACAGAATTTTTGATTTTTCACGCAAACATGAAATCACAAAGCATTTAACTGACATGCCAGCTCCAGACCCATTACCAACTGACAAATAAAGTTATGTACCCTCAGTATACAGCTTCCACCAAGATCCCCTCCCATAAGGAGTTTAGCATATTTATTTCATGCTTATACTAGAATACATAACCCGTACATAAAAGCATGTAATGCAATAAATAGCAAAATGTAGCTACAATTAAGAATAGGACATGTTAACACTTTAGTTCAAACTTCTAATTTTTTAATTCTAACTATATTTTTTATTTTCTATCTACAGATTTTCCTTACCAGCCATCATGAAGGAACAGACATACGGCTGGTATCCATCTGCCAAAGATGTCTATGTTGATAGGCGGATGGGAGCACCTAACCCATACCGTAAGTGTTTTAATTCATTTGAAGTGATTTTAACTCAACACAAATATTTTTTCCAAACATATCATATGTCGTAGGAGTTTAAAAAATTACAATATAAATGTTGTTAAATAACCCTTCGGAAAATTTAACTTTTCATATTTTCAAAATAAACACTTGTCGATATCCAATTTGATGCACTTGATACCACTTTTGGACAATGCATACACTTAAGATTCTTAAGGTTTAACTTTCAAAATAAGAAATTTTAATTGAAAATTTGAACTTACAATAAAGTTGAATTGAGAAATCTTCAGAAAATATATATAAAGATACCAGTTTCATTCTTTGATATTCCAGTTTGTTCTTCCAAAACCACACCAGTTTGCAGCCGATCATTATTTTCAAATGAAATTGGAATTGATATTTCTCTTTTTGATATCAGTCATAGCCTTACCTATTCACGAATTGCAGGTTGATTAATAAAAATCCCAACTAAACAAGATGTTCTCTCCAACTTTTAGAGCTTAAAGTTTACACCTTATTTCAGACACAGAAGGAAATAAATAGCCGTCCCCCTGTTTTGTTTCAAAAGAATAAGAAACTATATCTTGTGGTGTAACTTTATGCATACACATTCACTTATTTACATGTATATATATTGCACGACTTTGATTATATTATGTTATTTTGCTTCCAGTCAGACCTTCTTCCGTACAATCAGGTATTGTATTAACTTGTGTTTTGTTTTACTAATATTATATCCCTTAGACTGACAATCAAGTCAACAATGATGTGTGATGATTTTAATGCTGACACCAAAATAAATTCACATCCATCCTAGCATTATCACAGTAACCTTGTAGTTTAAAATAAAGAAGTAAAGTTTATCCTACCAAATATAATCACGAAAACTTAATATGATAACGAAATCTTAATTTAATAACGAAATCTTAATTGGATAACGAAATCTTATAACGAAATCTTAATTAAATAACGGAATCATAATAAAATCTTAATTAAATAACGAAATCTTAATTAAATAACGAAATCTCAGTTTAAAAAAGAAACGAAAGCATGCTTGTTTCGTTTTGAAATAATCAGGCGTATATGAACAAGATTAATATTGTTACATTCATTTGATAGCTAAATGTAAATGTAAAAAATCGTTATGATATTATTTATTCCTTTGGCCCTCAAAAGTTTTCAAAGGGTAAATCACATACATGTTACTTTGTTGTTTACAATTTATTCATTGTCACGTTCATGCGTTTGTCTTTATTGCTTTGTGTTGAATGCTCTTGCTATACTTGACCTTCAAATTGTTTTTTTAGTGGAATATGTTTAAAATAAATGTTTGAATCGCAAATCATCATAAAAACAAAAACTGTATTTATTTATTTATCTTTATTTATTACGCTACATTGCAGAACTGGAAGCTATGTACAACTTTCAAAACAGCAAATATTATACTTCACCGAGTCCGCCCTCACCGAGACCACCAAGAGGCTTTCGACCAACACCAACGCCACCTAAACGACCAATGTCTAGTGCAGCAAGTCAACATTCTAGACCTGGAAGTAAACAGTCTTCCCTGCAGGTCAGAGCAAAAAGTGCACCAATATATGATTTTAAACCAGTCCCTAAACTACAATTACCAACACCTTTCCAATGCTGGTCAACAAAAGTACCGGAAACTCCCTATGGGGTAACTCTTAATACAGAGTTGGAAGTAAGAGGCGAAACAGCGACCTCTAGTGTTGAACCAGAAATTGACACAGCCCATATTCCGACCTGTGAATCTCCTGCTAAGTCTGATGTAGAATCGTTTACTGCAAAACGAGAAAGAATAAAAAGCGCTGTAATACCAAGGCAAAAGCCGACTCCTCCTCCCAGGCCTATCAAATCTGCTGGGTCAAGCCGTCAACCAACACCATCAGATCATGATATAAAACAGCTAAGACCACGTAATCCAACACCCATGAAGTCAGGTGTTCCCGACTACGCAGAAAGTATATCACGTGTTTCAACCCCTGAACAGTATGAAAGAGATCGGGAGAAATATGGATGGCGGGCAGAAGTACATGGAGATCCTTATAAAATCAAGTAAGCATATATTTAAAATGTACAAAATGTTAGAGATTCATTTTTTGTTTAAGATTAAAAAAATGCCAGTAAATGGGTTTATATTGCCTTCAAAACAAAATATCTTATTCTCACAAAACGAATTATTTCAGAGGTATGGCAATTAAGAATGCAGATTCGCTTAACAGATTACCCAGTCGTGAGTTTCTTGTTTGAATTTAAACAATTTCTACAGCTTCCAGAAAGGACCAATATGTATCACTGATCTCGTTTTTTCTAATGAAATTAATGTAGAAAAGATAACAGGAAACAATTACAATGGCCGAAAATTACATTCACAAACCACAATCTACCAGGGAATTACACAAAAAACAAAAAAAATGATACAATGACAAAAGAAAAACATAGACAACGATAGTAACTCGGGAAAATTCAGATAAAAATTTGTAAGAAAACAATAAAATAATTGGCAAAGTATTGTCAATTCATGAGAAAAAGTAATAGTTTCACAGATTTACAGGAAAGTTGTTTTGAAATAAGGAGGTTTTTTCGTCCCCTAACTATCCGAAAACGTATAACCTAAATAAATTTTCATTAAAAATTTTCATTATTTTAAGAGTTTTAATATCTTCCATTTATTAATATTTTGACATTTTGTTCTTCTTGAAATATTTAACTCGAATACGGCACAAAACGATTTATCTCCCCGAGTTCGTTTGTGTGTAAGACATAAGAATGTTTGACATTAAAAAAATAACCTTTCATCCTAGCAAAGTTCGCGAAACCAGAAGATCAAAAATTTCTTTTCCCGACTTGTTTTGTCGAATAATGGGAATTTCGTTACCTTGACTCTGGACTTTGACTTATGTTATCTTGTGCTTTGTTCCTTCGGTATTCTACTTACGTTATTTTATCAGCGCCATATTCCGCTAAACATTTATCCTTAAACTTGTAGCCATGCCTTTGGATTGCTCAAACCGCCTTATTTTCTCTATCAAAGTAAAAGCAAGAATTTGTTTGGTCATTAAAGGTTTTTTTTATGTGTCTGACCGAATGACACTAATTTTCAATTTTCTGGACGACTGTATATGAGTAAAATGTTCTGAAGCAGTTAACAAAAAATCAAACTACAAACTACATATGACCTACATCCGGTGTAGATTTATCCCCTTTAAGTGGTCACGTGATATCATTTGTGCTTCTGAATATTTGAAGCACTTCATATCCCCCTTTTTGCTTCTGTATTCGTTTGCAGAGGCTTCACTTTTAAAGATTGCCTTGGTATGTTATTATTTTATTTATATAAGTTTCTAATAAATACCGAAATTGGAAAATACTTGGAACTGTAGTTTACCAATTCGACATCTATGATCTCCATGTGCAGATAAAAATCAAATGTTGGAATACCAAAAATCTTTAACTACAAGAGCGCTGATAGAGGACAGATAAGGTTCATATTCGTTACGTTGAAAGCACCTAAGGACAGTGCTACATATTGTAGTTCTATAAATTTCGAATCTTTAGAAATTAAACTTTGTAAATCATTTATAGAAATTTCAGTACAAAAAGGTGAGTACGTGAGCTCTTAGGCACAGACTTAGATTTATAACGATATGTTTTAAGTTTTTAAATGGCTTAAGATTTGTTGTTGAGGGACACAGTTTGTCTTATTTATTGGCATATAAGTGTTAGAATTATTTATATCAATATAGTTACTTTAGAGTTTGAGGGATATTAGGGATGATTTATTTGGTTTACAATAGTCCAGACTAGTTATATATAAAATACATAGACATTTTAAATGCATGTAAATGTTTTAATAAATGATGATAATTAAGGTAATTCCTTTCCCAAAGCTTTGTTAAATATCTCCTTTAAAGAATGAACTCTAACACATTCAGCTTTTTTTTCAGTTATCAGCACTAGTCCAAAGATAGCCTTTGTATTCTATTGAAATTCACATGAAAAATGGCTAAAACTTCGTTTTCAATAACAGACAAAACATACACGATGCCCTATACTGCTTACTGCAGATGTGCTTGGTAGAATGGGATCTTCAGTTGTGCCGATGTTTAACGTCATAACGGATGAAAATGCACATACATTGCTTATTTTAGACTGGGGTTTGTCGATTACGTAAAAAAAAGATTTGCTAAGCTTTTATACTTTTGATTCGATGAATGCCCAGTGGTTTTTAAAGTACAGTGATTGTCTTCTGTTAGCCTTTTTTTGTCGACGGATGACAGATATTGTAAGAACATTTTGACAATTAATTTTATGTTTGCTGACAGCCCTGCATTCATTGATAATGAAGAGCATGGATGTAGCGTTTCTCGCCAATTAGCAATAAATTCCACTCCAACTGGTGCTGGGGGCCGTCTTGAAATTACTGTGAGGTATGAGCAACGGCCTCAGGGTGACTTCAAGATGAAGAACAACAAAAGAACTTTGATTCCATTACATTGTTTTTTCATGTATTTGTAAAGACTGTCTCAAGTGTATTTACTCGATATCCCTCCATTGCTTGAATAAAAATGTATTTTGCGTTTGCCAACATGATTGGTTTTATATGAATCAAATATGATAATTCAATTATATCTGATGATATTCAAAAGTACGTTAAAAGATATAATTTATCAAGAAAATTAAATATGATATTTATGTCATTCGCTTTCAAATGAAAGTGAAAAATAATCGCTGAAAAATAAGATATAAGCAAAACGGAAACAATTACTAAAGTGTCTTGATAATGTAATCACTTCTGCGACAAATGACGACTCCATTTTATACCACATTTAAGGTTAGTTTATGAAGTTTGTCATTTTTTTCTATTTTTATTACTAGAAAGCTTTTATTCTTTGACTTATATTTTGATTTGCCTCTCCCTTACACCAATATTTCTATTCATTAAATCTATGCTAAGCAGTATTATTTTATTAAGTTGAGGATTTCCTTTAGATATGTTTTAAATAAATGTTTGTTTTGCTTTCAGGAAAGTAGCTAAAAGATTGCCGTATTATGTTAAATGTGAGGACCCTGTGATAGACCCTAATCCACCTAAAGTACACATGGAAAACATGGAGACTTTCTTTTATAATACTATACCTAGAAAGCCTATGGCGTACACAATACACAAAGAATGGGTATCCGAAGTAATTCATGCTAAGCGCATGGAACTTCAAAAACGAGAAGGGATAAAACATAGATGGAAAAATTTTGCATTTGTATATTAGGATATTTGAACTATAGGAATTAAACAATTTAGATATTGTACAAAAATATAGCAATATATTTTTTAACTTTCGTGCTTTCGGTCATGATGTTGGCATACAGTAAGGGTATATAAGTTGTTATTGCATAGCCATGGTACGTGTAATAACATTCAGTTTCTGATATAAGTGTGAAATATAGTGCAAAAACATGTAGGAAAAATATTATTTGCACAAGAGCGCCCACAAAATGCAAGCAAGAGCAAAAGACCTTAAATGTAATATTCAAATAAAATTATAAAGAGATGTACAGAATATTAATTTCTATAAATATATTTTGCTTCTAGAGATGCTCTTTAGGTATTTCCAAAAAATATTATTTCATTACATTGATCAAGTGCTATTTTCCAAAAACGTCTTGAAGAGCCAGAACTCCAAAATAGCTGTGATAATTGTATCTGTATATGCTTATGTAAATACAAGTTACTCTCTAACATACAAAAATAGCACTGTTTTAAAGTGTTAATTGTATAGTTAAAGGGTCCACGGCACATGTGTACTAAATAAATGTAATATAGAAAATGTTAATGTTTTGACGACTCTCTGACATACCATTATAGAGTCACTAGCACATAAGTACTAATGTATAACATTGTAAAATAGATTTCTGTATTAGTCGTCCCGATGTTTTTAAGAAAATAATGATTGTGTTATGTTAAGAAGTACTTTTAATTTCATGAAAATGTTGAGAATATGATAGTATTTCTGTGTATAAGTCATACTTGCATCTACTTTTGGCAGGTACTTTTTAAAATTTATCTTAAACTTCGTTGTATATTAATTGTCAATAATCAAAATATTTTACAAAGAAATGTATATAGAAATAATTTTGTAATTACTTTTTATGAACTTTGAAATACTATTGGACAGATTTCATATGCATTACAACTATATGATAGACTAAAACATAAACTGCAATTGAAATACCTTTAATATCGGCTGTTTTGCTCCAAATTCAATACATTTGTGTTCATCCTAGAAAATAAGTGAACATTGTTTAAGTAAAATGCAATACAGTAAATGATTATACTTTAAGAATCTATGTCATACAAAAGCTAAATATACAAAAATTGACACACAATTATATAATTGCAAAATGTAGATAATCTGTAGTTTTGAATGTAAGTAAAATTCCTGTGACTACTGTCATCTTGTATTTGCTAGATATGAACACTATGTACACTAAGCTAACTGCACCACTTATTGTTTTGTTTTTATGTACTTATTTGTTAAAATTTGATATAATTTAATACTGCCAGTTTTGACGTTTTCCTTTGTTATGTTATGAAATGTGAAATAAGCAGCACACATAGTACCCGAGACATAGTATCAATTGTCACTAGATTTGGGTATTCAAAATTTATAAAATATTAGTTTGATTTAAATAACAAATGCATTTTATTTCAATATTTACTTTTTTTATTTACAAAAATCATTTTTAAGGAGAAAGGACAAGAAAGTGTAAAATATTTCTTCTTTGGATGTTCAAATTCGATTAGCACATTTGCGGTGTTGGTACGAAGGACTGTCAATCATTGACATCTTACAAAAAATTGCAAGACATTTCATTTTGGTTCTCAGAAATGTAAAATAAAGATAGTATAGGGTGAAAAAATAAACGATTGAACAAAAACATGCATGAAAGATAAAATTTTATCCATAATTAACTTCCAATTACAGATGTAAATTTTTCTTGCCCAAATTAATTAAATTTTGCAGGCAAAATTTAAATGAGGTCCAAACATATAAAAAACGACACAAACAGAAAAACACTGCATGAAGATAAAGTATAATTATAACTTCTAACACTTAGGAGTCTTAGTAGCAAATATAAAGATGTTTTTTATGATCAAGAACTATGTACACTAACTGCTAGTCTTGATGAGCAAATTCATTATACTTAAATAAAGAAAAATCATTATCATTTAATTTTTCATTTCTTAGTTCTACCTCTTTCATCCGACATCCCTTCTTTATATAACAATAGATATAGTTTTCGATGAATTTATGTTTCAAAAAAGAACAAAACAAAAATTATAATTGAATAAAGTTACTGAGTGTTCATATATATGTTCATATGCTTAAAACTGTATTTAAACATTAAAGGTTGTTTCAACTCAGTGGCATGCTACTGTAAAGCAGATATGTATTGAAATTTTGATTTCACTATAATTTTTGCCAGAAAATGCTGATATAATGGTATTCTATCTCTAATTAATAATTCACCAGGTTAGTATACGAGATGAATATTGTATATTGATTAAGATGAACAGGGTTACTCAGGACAAATATTGTATGTCCAAGTGTAGTATTATGACATTCCCTCATTTCATAACACATAATCTATCATGGATATTTTTTCAAATCATTTATTTGCTAAGATAATAATTTTTAGGAATTATATGTTTACAAGTATTTTAAAAGGTAAAAAAAATAAATGTTATTATTTTCATTGTTGTATTCATTTAATATCCATGACACAGATATGCCCTACATATTTAAAAATCACCACTAAAGAGATTTATCAAAATGTGTTTTTAAGAAAAAGAGAAAGAGTATTAATTTTAATTAAACATCAACAGAGTAGTATTTCAAATAAATCAAGGGAATATGTTAAAAAGGAAGTGAGAAATAGAACCGTCAGTCAAAAGAAAAAAAATGGTCGAAAGGCAAAAAATATATTTTTATATATTTTTAAAAAATATATAAAAAGTAACTAAATTATAAGTAGCACTCCTTGATACACATGAAAAGTAGAATTTTGCCGAAAGGGATGAAAATTTAGAAATTTTACTTTATAAACCAAATAACTAAATACCGAAGTAACTGTGAATTTATTTTCTGCATATGCGCATTTCGACAACTTATGTCTGTTCAGTGCAGATAAAATCTAAACGTTTGGAAGACCAAAAAATCAAATATGTTAAAAAACTGATAGAGAACAAATACCCAATATGATCTAAATGAAATGCCAAATAGCTTTGCATGAGGGAGATACTCCTTAGTTTTCAACAAAATTTACAAAAATTTAGATGTTGCAAGGTTCGAAATGAAATCGGCTTTTCGGGTCAGCACCGCAGTACTGACTACTGGGCTGGTGAATACCCTCGGGGACTAACAGTCCACCAGCAGAGGCATCGACCCAGTGGTAACAAATAACTAAATACCGAAGTAATTGTGAATTTATTTTCTGCATATGCTCATTTCGACAACTTATGTCTCTTCAGTGCAGATAAAATCTAAACGTTTGGAAGACCATCAAATCAAATATGTTAAAAAACTGATAGAGAACAAATACCCAATATGATCTAAATGAAAAGCCAAATAGCTTTGCATGAGGGAGATACTCCTTAGTTTTCAACAAAATTTACAAAAATTTAGATGTTGTAAGGTTCGAAATGAAATCGGCTTTTCGGGTCAGCACCGAAGTACTGACTACTGTGCTGGTGAATACCCTCGGGGACTAACAGTCCACCAGCAGAGGCATCGACCCAGTGGTAACAAATAACTAAATACCGAAGT
>MJUU01065823.1:71990-117440 GCA_002080025.1 Modiolus philippinarum
AACAAAATTTACAAAAATTTAGATATTGCAAGGTTCGAAATAAAATCGGCTTTCGGGTCAGCACCGAAGTACTGACTACTGGGCTGGTGAATACCATCGGTGACGAACAGTCCACCAGCAGAGGCATCGACCCAGTGGTAACAAATAACTAAATACCGAAGTAACTGTGAATTTATTTTCTGCATATGCGCATTTCGACAACTTATGTCTCTTCAATGCAGATAAAATCTAAACGTTTGGAAGACCATAAAATCAAATATGTTAAAAAACTGATAGAGAACAAATACCCAATATGATCTAAAAGAAAAGCCAAAATCAGCTAAGGACAGAGCTTTGCATGAGGGAGATACTCCTTAGTTTTCAACAAAATTTACAAAAATTTAGATATTGCAAGATATTTTAACAAATTACTTTTGAATGCTCCAAATATAAGGCGGAAAACATTTTACAATATATAATAGCTGACAAATGCAATGAACAAAAAGATCACGAAGTAAAGAAATGGCCTTTCTTACATGGGAAACACACCTATTATGTCTGTCTGGAGTTCAGAAACAGATCTTAATATAAAAAGGACTTTTTCATCTCTGAAGTATCTTTCATTTCAAGTTCAATCGGATTTATAAAATGTAAGTAATCACTTAATAACGGCCGTAGAAGACCGAAGGAACAAAGCACATGCTTAAATCAAAGCCTAGAGACAAGGCAAAAGCAACAACACCAGAAGACGGAAGACCAAGACACTACATAACCACAAAACGCACGAACACCACAAATACAATAACAATCAAAACTAAGGCAGTTACAGTGTGAACTTTCTTAGAACAGTGATATTAGGTACTCCCGATAGGTAAGCATGTTCTGTTCTGTATACAGCATCCGGCAGACTATCAGCGGGTAACTCCTGAGTCAAGTCAGAACCGGTAATGTCAAATGAACATCAACAATCGAAGGGAAATTATCAATACATTGAAAAGTCAAATTAAAGGATAACAAAATACCGAAGTTACTAGTGTGAATTTAGTTTCTACATATACACATTTCGACAACTTATGTCTCCTCAGTGCAGATCAAATAAAAATTAGGAAAACCATAAACGGAAATATGTGTAAGACCTGATAGAGACCAAAATATCGATAGGATCTAAATAGAAAATCCGAAATCAGCTAAGGACAGAGCTATGCAGGAGGGAGATACTCCTAAGTTTTTAACTAGATTTACTTAAAATTTAGATATTGCAAGTTTTCAAATATAATCGGTTTCGAGAATTTAGAGATAAGTTTTTTTTTAAATATTTGTATAAGGTTTTCAGTTTGTTCATTTTGTTTTTGCAGTTGCTTATGGTTGTTTGTATTGTTTTCTGTTGAGTCGTTTTGTCGGGCAACGGATAATGTCAGCGTTTATAAGAACACTTTGCAAGTTAATTTTATGTTTGTTGACAATCCAACATCCATTTGTAAATAGAACACGGGTCTAGCGTTATTCGACATTCAACGAAGAATTCTTCTTAAATTTACATTGAGATGCAAGCGAAGCTCATTGATGAAGGCCTTATGGTGACATCAAGATGAAGATTAATAAAAATAGCGTTGTTCCATTCTTTGGTTTTACTACGTATTTATAAAGACATTGTCACATGTGTATTTACTCCATATCCTTTCAGCGTTAGTTTAACACTGGAATTTGTATCTTCCGCAGTGTATAGTGTTAAAAATTCCTCATGCGAGAGATGTATAACATTTCAATTAATAGTGTGCTTGTTCTTAAGAGAATATCTCATAATGGTACTCAATCATATTTTCAAATCATGCATTTTATCTTTTGAAATTTCCAAATTTTATTCTGACAATTCTGTTTTAGTGCCTACATCTCAGTATTTCATTATGGCATGTTTTCTTGCAATTGACTCGATGAGGGCCCTGTTGTTCTTTATATTTTGTGATTGTCTTCTCTGAGTCATTTCGTCCAGCTGTAAACATATATTTTGTCCCAATGAAAAGTGTCCCTAGTGGTGGATATTATTTTAATGAGATTTATTCCATGAGGATGAAATATCACTGATATCCTATCCCTGAATACTATTTTCTCATGTAAATATGTTCCTCTGGACTCTATTTTTGTAACGTTTCTTTCTCGCGGAAATAATATCGTAAACATTTTATAAATTCTGTTCAGAAATCATTATGAACTGTATACTACTCTACTGTGAATGTACAAGAATTGGCATAAAGAGACTATTAATTGTCAAACTTCTTTATAGAAACTTGTAGACCTAAATATGAGAGAATATTTAGCAGACTCTCATTCTAATATTGCGATATGTATGCTCTGTAACATACGAAATTGCTTGCAATGACAATATGGTTTGTATCAAGTGTTAAAAATAATGCCATTTACTCATCTCTTTTAGCATTATGTCGGTTCTGTTTTATATGTTTTGTCTTAAATGTTTCTATTGTCTGAACTGTTTTATCCCTATATTGTAATGTTTAAATTTAAGGTTAAAAAGCTCTTCCTTTGTTGTTGCTTTAGTATTTCGATGCATTGCGATTAAAGTTTCATAAATCACTTGTATTCAGCGATATTATCTTCAAGCTCACCTGACCCGGAGTGTCATTGTGACCATTTCCATCTCTTGGCGTCCGTCGTTGATAGCTTTTCACATTTTCACCTTCTCTGCTTAAACCACTGAAGCAAATTCAACCATACTCTACAGTAATGATGTATGGAAGGTCCTGTCCAAAGAATGTTCAATTCGTTCAGATCCACTGAAAAGGAGGGCTGCCAGCGATATACATAGTTTAAATATTGTACACTATTAAAAAAATCACAATCTTAATCTTCTCCTCTGGAACTACTGACGCAAGACGCAAAATTCAGTTAGACTTTACAAGAAGAATATATATGGAATATAGGAATTTTGTTTTTGATATGGACTTTATTAGGCCAGTATCAATTGAGCCCAGACATGATTAACATTGGAGCCTATTAAAAATAATCATATTCATCAACTTCTTACAAGCCATTGAACTAAATTTTACTAAACAGTATCGAAATGATGAATTGAATGTCTTTACAAAAATTACTCATTCTGGTCAGACCGGACGACAATATTGCAACCAGCGATGCACTTAGTTTCACACTGGACCCTATTTATATTAATCTTCTCCTGAAACAACTGTAGCGAATCCAAGCAAAGAACGATGTTTGTAGTGTCCTTCCACAAAAGCATGCTCATTTCATTCAGACCCGACAAAAACACGACCACAAGCGCTGTACATAGTTTAACATTGAACCATATGGAAAATCAAATTAAGCAAATTCAACGAAACTTAACATGAGTTATGTATTGAAAATCGTTTACATAGATGGCTTATTTTATCCCGACCTGACAAAAACCAGGCAGCCAGCACTGAACATTGTTTTCTTTAGGAAACTCGTCATTTTCGAAATCTCCTCTGAAACTATTGAAGCAAATTTAACAACATGATATAGGAATGATATATGGAAGGTCTATTACTTAGAATTCTCAGTTCAGATGGATCTAACAAAACATTCCTGCCATTGACGTATGCTTTACACCAAACCCCAACGGAAATAAAACTCATGATTTTTGGCTATCAACAAAGGCCTGATAAAGAAACATCTTGTCATGTGAGCGATACAGGCCGCTCAATCCCAGAGCCTCTTGTTTTTTTTTTCAATGCTAAAGCCACCGTTTTTGAATGCATAGTAGATACCACCCATTGCGTAGAGATGTAAATTTTTTAAATATCAACAGTTACTTGAAAATTTTCGATTCTTTCTATATGTGAAACAGTATCTTTTTCAATCTAAATAAAATAGCCTTTTTATTTCGACAAATGTCGCATTCAGAAATTTTAAAATCATGCTTCACTTTTATTTTTTTCATTTTGTTGATTTTCTCCCTGTATTTATGTAGTCGAAGCAACATAAAACGCGCTTGAAACTGAATATTTGAAACACGGTACTTTGAGAGCTAATTTTGGCTTATAAATAAGTAAAAAAAATATAGGAAAAATGCAAAAATATTAAAAGTTGTAACTACTTTATATCTATTTACATTCATGAATTCATTCAGAATTAAGCAGTCGGAATTTAAAATAACGCTTAATGTGCTATTATGAAATTTAAATGTCGCTATAAGGCAGATAACTCTAATTAAAATCTTGTTATTGTTAACTTTCAAACATGAATTTTTTAAGTACTGGCAGTACACCATATATGTTGCTGGTTTGCTATACCTATTAGAAGTACTTCTAACCACATTTCGACAAATATCGGTGTTCCGTTGATTTTATAGAATTTTTTTCCAGAGCCCACCCCATCTGAAAAAAATGAAGAAAAAATGCTATGTTTTGGAGACTTTACGGTATTGCTCTTAGTTGGCAGCCATTTTTAACTTTTTGTTCCCGTTATTTGCACATGTTATGTAAGTGTCAAGTTTTCACATTTACATGATTACCTGTGTTATCAAGATGCTTTATTTGGGAAATAAAACATGACATGTGTCAACTCACTATAAAAGTACCATTTTGAAATGCACTATAACTAAGAAAAAGGAAAAGCCGGGATATAATTCTGCTGACTTTTGGTACATTTCATCTTAAACAAACTATGTCAAATAAACAGAACTGCCTTCTTTTCTAAAGTTTATGAACCATAGAGACATTGCTAGATATGGCGTTCCACTTATTTTTTTACGGAATTTTCCGAAAATTTGAACTTTGGAAATTGGAACATAAGTGACATTGAAGGCTAAAAACAAAATCATGTGCGTAGTTCTATATGTCATTAGTCTGAATTTAACGTGTTCCCGCAAATTACACACATACAGTCGCAAACACGGACAGTTATCGGAGTATACCCCTTTTCACAGTTGAAAAGTTCGATGAATCGTGAAACAGACTATAAATATGACGTCACGAGATAAAAACAGTTATACAAGTTTTGACATTGCATATTTTACACAATATATCGCTTTGACACTTGCAAAGTAGCTTAAAACGTTGAAAACATAAAAATCAGATTTCCCTCTTATAGGTGTGATTACAGTAAAAAAATCTCCATTACTTCCTATGTTAACTTCTAAGACAACGATCACTCATAGTAATTTTCCCATAATTAATCGGGAACTTTTATATCTCATTCAGTAAAATATAAATGTATGGCTATTTTTTGGCACCGTCAAAACATAGGGTCATGCGGCATTTTTTAGCCATTTCCATGACTTGAAAACGGATATAGCAATTTCGCACTGAATTTCTTACTTTGACCCCCCCCCCCCTTTTCTCAAAACTCGCTATGAAAAAATATAGAATGTTGTCAGCTTACTTCTTTCACTTTTTAAACATCACCTGTGAACTAGCTTTTAAAAAATATTTATTTCAAATAATATCATCCAATCATCTCATTATAATTTTTCATTACAATACTGAAAGCTCTCCCCAAAAGAGGCGGAGCTTAATGATGTCATGTTTATTTACTGAATTCACACCTATACAAAATGGCACCAAAGCTAGGTATTAAATTTACAGTTATTTCGGTAATATATTATTTAGCTTTGGCAATGAGTACTTCTTTTTGACTACTTTTGGATTATGGCTTTCCATATTATTTGATTTTAATGCTGCCGATGAGAGGTTACTCCTTGAAACACGTGTACAGCATAACGAAATTTACTGCAACTTCAGTATTTTGTGTATTTAGAAGCAATAATCTATGAATATTTTGTTTTTCTATTCTTAAAATTGTTTATTTAACTGGTAAAGAGCTATTCTCTGTTATCACCGACATAATCTGGCACAACCTGTCACAGAAATGGTCGAATTTTACTTTTTTTAGATTAAAATAAACAAATAAATCATAAAACATAACACTAGATTGACAATCGTTGACATGGTAACCATTGCGACGGTCCTTGGAACATCTCTGAAACTATAAAACAGAGACCATCTCCGAAACCGTAAAACAGACCATTTTAAACCTTTATTAATACACAAAATAAAGAAATTTGCAAGCTAACCTTTTTGTGTGATTAATTTGAAGCCTCATCAGTCAGCTTCATTAAAGTTTTGAAAGATAAAATAAATACCAAGTGAGAACGATGTTACTAAAAAACCTAGAAGTTGACATTTTTTGTTGCAAAAATTGCACCAAGTTAATGCATTTTTTGTCACTTTAACCAATTTTTAAACATAATTTTAATAGCAAACCAGCATTAGGTATACAATCATGGATTTTTTTACATACACAAATACTTCATTGCTCAATGTATATAAAAATATCAGTGGACAGATACATTTTGAAATGGATGACCAAATTTGTTACCAAAGCACCTTTCTAAAAACGGTGCTTTTTGTTTAAAGTTGTATTACCCTGAATGTGCTACTTGTCAATACATAGAAAAACAATGTACATTTTTTATATGCAGAAGGAGCAGTTTTATAGATAATGGACTTGAAATGATCTTAAGGTCATATGCATCCAAGTCAAGATCATTAAACAATTTTATTTTTTACATTGTTTTCTGAAATCTGCTTCATTATTTGGATGATCTTGACATCTTGACCTTTGACCTGGAATCATTTCAAGGTCATAGCAAGTTTAAAGGATCTTGTTTGGTATATATGCTGAACAGTTGTTTCAAATTTGATCCTATCTATATCATTTTATATCGTTTTATCTCCACTGATGAGATATAAGTTGTCGAAATGCGCATATATAGGAAATAAATTAACAGTTACGTCGGTACTTTTGTTATTTTTTTATAGATGAAGGCAATTGCAAAAAATGTAATTTTTGACAAACTGCCATGGTAATCAACTTAAAAGCTGTATATATATTTCACCTAGTATTTGCGCACTGCTATGTTTTTTATATAAAAATTTAACACACTATCATTGGTCTATGTTAGGATACTCATGAAAGGTGTTTTCTGTGCTGGCTTTTCAGTCTAAAATCTGTTCAGAAGTGAAAAAAATGCATAAATTTTGCCTAATTTTTGCATCTGAAATTTGGCAGTAACTTATTTTTTTCCAGTAGCCTCGTTCAACTATATGGTAAGTTTAAATACTCTTTTTGAATTTGCCATTAAGACTTGAAATGAAGTACACAAGAATTTAAATTGAAAATTCCTTCATTTTCCTTGATAAATAAAAGTTTGAAAATGGCCTTTTGTGTAGTAACAGTGATGGTCCAGAATGGTTACCATGGAGAGGATGTCAATAATAATGAACATTGATATTTATTGGTCAATATCAATCAATAAAATGAAATTCCACAAAATACGTGATATGCCGTGATGCGACTTCATATATTTTTTTTGATCTCCAAGAAGAACTGCTCTTAATGTGCATCGTAACCTTTAGCAAACTTTTTCTCCTTAATCTTATATCAAAATAATAACTATGCAGATATTATAATTATAATTATAGGCAACCAAATATGCAAAGCATGTCGGTAAAAAATTTACTGTCATTATAAGCCATCTTAGAGTGGTTTGGGAGGTAATACTATTTGAAGGACATCCATTAGCCAAACAGATTTTCTGTTGGCCTTTTCTACTGTTAGGTTTTATATCGGTGCAAGAATTTTATAAATACATTGTATGTAAAAATGTTAAAATCTTCAAAAATTGAGTTCACATAGCAATTAAAGAAGACCGATCAGCGCGGACTCTACACTGGACAATACTTTTCAACACTGAACAGTCCTTCTAAATATAGGTAGCACTGAGGTGTGTTCAGAGTTGATCAAACACTGTACAGTCCTGAGGTCTGGTCAGAGTTTATCCAACACTGTAGTCCTGAGGTCTGATCAGAGTTTATCCAACACTGTACAGTCCTGGGGTCTGATCAGAGTTTATCCAACACTGTACTCCTGAGGTCTGATCAGAGTTTATCCAACACTGTAGTCCTGAGGTCTGATCAGAGTTTATCCAACACTGTACAGTCCTGAGGTCTGATCAGAGTTTATCAACACTGTACAGTCCTGAGGTCTGATCAGAATTTATCCAACACTGTACAGTCCTGAGGTCTGATCAGAGTTTATCCAACACTGTAGTCCTGAGGTCTGATCGGAGTTTATCCAACACTGTAGTCCTGAGGTCTGATCAGAGTTTATCCAACACTGTAGTCCTGAGGTCTGATCAGCGTTTATCCAACACTGTACAGTCCTGAGGTCTGATCAGAGTTTAACCAACATTGTAGTCCTGACGTCTGATCAGAGTTAATCTAACACTGCACAGTCCTTCTCAACACTAGATAGCCCTTTACAACACAGGTAGCATTGAGATTGATCACTGTTGACCCCGACACTAAACAACCCTTCTCAAACATTACACAGTCCCTTACAACACAGGTTTCGCATATTAAGCGTTTATTCAACACGGTAAAGTCCTTTCAAACACAAAATAGTGCTGAGAATGACTGTCCAGTATTATTCAACGCTCATCAGTGTTTCTCAACGCTGGAGAGACACTATCAGTGGAAAAACGCCCGACTATGGTATAAAAGTTAAAATATGTCAGTAATGAAAGTTAATTTCCCGCAAAAATAATAAAAAAAAAACTTTTTAAGATTGTAGTACCATTAATGTATGACTGTGTAGAACTACCATGCCGTATATTGGGCGAATCTACCGTACTATAGAAGCGGAATTGCATGAATCTACCTTATTATAGGTGAAGAACTGCATGGTTTTATGCATCCACCTCGTCATGGCTGTTCCATTGTGTTAAAACTTTGATGTAATAGCCTCGATATAATATAAACTTAAAAGCATATATATAGGATTATGCAGGCATACCCAGATACGTGATATCAAGAGCCTATACTACAAAAGATAAGGGTTCTGCCTTATCATGCCATCGTTATGAAATTGTGTAAAACTAGGATGCAATAGATGAAGTTAAGTAACAGAAGTGGAGTTGTGTAAACCTAGCATCCATATAACTGAGATCTTAAATGTAATTTATAATGGCTTAAGTTCCGTATTACCTTTACAAAGATGACACTAAATGCTATATAATTTTTATTTAAAAAATGAAGGTATTTGCATAACTGTCTCAATCAATGTTAGCATATTGCACTTCTTTCGACACCATTCTCTTTTGTCACCATGAATGTTTACAAAATGCATCTAACGTCAAAGGAAATTCAATGTACATCAAACAAGTTACTAATTTTCAGAATTTTTTCCGACAGGAAAAAGCAGTTTGCGTCAATGCTTAAAACTGAATACAGGTGTACGTAAAAGTTTTCAATTAACTGTGAAATAATCAATACTGTTTTTGCTCTTTGAATGGTCAAGAATGAATAGAAAATGGTTGTTTTTCTGTAATTCCCGAATAAACTAATATGTAAAGAGTTCAAATCTATTCATAATTTGACATCTTTTCATGATAAATTCTTGATGAAAGAATATACTAATGCATTTATATAATGCATCTTTTCAGATAAGGACCATTATTCAAGACTGCGTCGATGTCAAATATCAAGGTTTATAGACAGTACGTTCTACAGAGTCAATTTATATTGAATACAGTACTTAAATTTTAACTAACAGTAAAGACTAAGAAACAGGACTATTTTCGCAGATTGTAATATACAAAAAAAATGTACATATATACGATAAGTTAATAACAGTTCCTTCTTTGAAGAGTATTAACAATTCAACGATAATAAATACATATACTTGAGGCAGTATACAATGTAATTCCACAAACGAATACCTACATAACTATCAATGAAAATGAAACAGCACTGTTAAACAGCTATTTTCATATCAGCTTTTTTATTGACCTGTAAACCAATATTCACCGAGACCATCGGTCGAGGTGAATATCTGTGTTTCCAGGTCAATAAAAAAGCGTATTCCCCGATACAAAAGACCATGATTGTTTTATTATATAGTTCAATACATTATGACGTCATTAAGTGAATATCAATCCAGCAGGTGAATACGTTTATTTATTCACCTCCTACGATTTCGTTGCAAATATAGTGTAAAATCAAGACAACTATATAATAATAAAAAATATGCAATACATACTCGCACGTTTGGCATGAAACTTGATAGTATGTTGTTTTTTTTATTTCCGCTGTTTAATATCTCATAGCTCCTAGGTTAAAATTTTCGACACGAGTCACTCTAAACAAGAGACTCGAGGGCATATACCGCTCACTTGGATCCAGTCCAATAATTTTATTGTTATAGAGTTCCATTTTTAATAGGGTTCAAAGACCTCAGTGTTAGATTAATTTTGTTTAAACCGTTGCTGGACATCTTGGACGAGGTACTCAGTTTCTTTGAGAGAGGACCTTCTGGGAACAACTGTTCTTCGCTGATACCCATCTTGGACTAGATGGGGGAAACAACTTATAAACTGGATCAACGAAGGACAGTTGTGAAAGACTTTTGATTGTTATTGGCATAGTTTTTACAGAGAAGATTTTGGACTTGTTTTCGATTGTTTTGGACTTGTTTTCGATTGTTTTCGATAGTCATCATGGATGAGTTGTGGACTTGCCGAACACCATTTATGATATTTGCCATCTACGGAACAACATTTTGAGTGTTCAGTGTATAGTGCTAAACCTTTCCCAACTATTATCATTTTAACGAGATGCAGAACTGCGAGATAACTTTTTTCAGGAGAACTATGTTAGGATTATCGTTACCGAGTCTATTTCACTTTCTGTTAATTTCAAAGGGGAAGATCTTGGAATATGTTCAATGTTAAACTATCGGTCAACTTTTGGTCGTTTTTTTTAGGTGTGGACCTGCCAGACATCTTTTTTTAAAGAGTCCCATCTAAAGGCAATTGTGCCAGTGCCGGTACCAAGTCCGGCTATCCCGAGTTCATATCGTTATATATGTTTGTCTTTTGTCATTTTATTGTTTTTCTTGTGCAGTTCCTTGGTTGATTGTGACATGTGATTGTAATGTTCTGCCATTGTAGGTATTTCCTGTTATCTACCTTTCATTAATTAGTTGGTTTTAATATGGTAGTAGTTTCAGAAGAGTTATCTAAAGTCCAATATTAAATTATGAAATAATCAGAGTAAGATGTTTGTGTAACTGTCGTACAAAGAGAACAACGAAATAAAAATATGAAATAAAATTAAAATCTCAAAAAAATATACAAGAGAGAAGAGGCCAAATTCCTCGAGTTAACACCTTTTGTGAGTGTGTAAAGAGAACAGAATAATACATTCATATATGAAAGCAGATCAAAGATCGGGGTATCTTTAATAAATGTAAGAAATTCCGTCTTTTCTCCAGTGGAGTGCAGCGAAACGAATGTAAGTTAGCTATTTCACCCTTATAATACAACAAACATCTGGAAACCTACACTGTAGGAGTAACGTCGTCGACATTTGAGTGTACCTTACATTGTGACGTCAGGTGTTTTATGATGTTTAGTCATGGTTACGATTGTTGTATTACAAAAATGAACACTCATGGTTGGTCATTTACCCATGGAAGACGAAGTCATGTGCATCGATCTCACATGGGTCGTCTCACACTGCAAACTATCACTTACAGAATAATCAAAGATCCGATTTCTAAGCATCCCCAATTTGTAATGTTTCCCTTTCTATTTGTTATGTCTTGTCCTCTTTTTGTATGTTTCTCTATTAGTTTATATTATTATTAGGAATGAAAATTTTTTGCTTCATTATTCAAAGACAAAAATACAGTAACAAGTAATGGTAATCTGCATAATTTTAGGACATCCTTATCTTCAAGCTAGAGTTACTGCACATATGTCCTATCCGTTAAAGCAATTCTACATTACTTTAAAGTATTTGTGTGTTTCTAACCAACTGCTTAGCATTATTTATTGCATTTTACACATAAAAGACATACATATTTTAATCAACAGCAATTTATACTTCATCTACACGAGTTAAGTTCGTATACCGGTTCTCTTTTTCATTGTTGCTGTTCTTGGCTTCCCTGTTACTGTTCTAACTCTTTTTGTATCTCGTGATTGCTGTAAAATCAAAAGAAATATAATGCTTTAGCACAAAATTATCAATGAAGGGATATGGAGTAAATGCAAATGAGACAAAGTCCCTACAAATGCATGGCAAAACCAAGCAATGGAACAACGCTTTTATTGTTGTTCTTCATCTTGAAGTCACCATGAGGCCTTCAAAACATTATTTCACGCAATTTTCGAGAAGTACATAAAGCTAAATTACAAAGAAGGTTTTTTTTTTATAATTGTTTGCATTTTTAGCCTGTTAATTCTGATATAACAATAACTTAAATGTCAAACCACCAATTCAAACAATCAGAGTTTGGAACGTAATTATGTAAAAGTAGCTCTTCATAATCTAAAAGTAGACTTTGTAGTCTTGCGCCTTTAAAAGGTTAATTTCCTTTCTCTAATTTCCAGCAAATTTAACCAACGCCTAACCGGTGTGATAAAAATATTTCTCGTCTCTAGTGAGAGAACAACAACGTGAAATTTCCCGCCAAATCTATTCTGAACATAATCCTCGGTATTTTACATTATGTCATTAGAGAAACATTTTCTACAACTTAAACACGTTAATTATGAAATTTCTCACATCTTGTTAAATACATTTTGAAATGTTTAAAAACTCGGCAAGCCTCGTTTTCAAACATTTGCAAATTTATTTTACTCGATGTGAGAAATTTCATAATCAACTTAGTTCTCGTTGTAGAAACTATATTTAAATATTTATAAATTGGGTTTATTGTAGACCAAGATAAATTGACAAGATGTAAATCCTGAACAATTATGGAGGGGAATTCCTGTTTACCAACTATGTAAATTTTTTACCGTCATAGTATGACCACCCTAGTATGTATTTATAGGTTAATTCTCTAAGGGAATCTCATTTAAGTATTTAAAAGCATGATGAAATTTTGACATAATGTATACAATGTTTGAATCGTTGACGAAATGTATAATTTTTGAAGGGTTAAACGTAAGACAAGTTGTCCAATTCCAAAATTCAGTAGATAATATTAATTAAATGAATCAGTGGTTTCACTTCATAATAAGGAGCATTAACTTCCTTTTAGATTGGCTTGCATTTCGCTAGGCTATTTTTTTATTCGTATTTTATGTTTCTGGTTATTTTTACGAGTTTGAACTTTCACTTATCATTTTTTAAATAATTATAGTTCATATAAGTATGCGCTAAAATCTTATTTTTTAAATTGTGCATTTCATGTATCAATGAATAACAAGAGGCTCTCAAGAGCCTGTATCGCTTACCTCGGCCACGGCTGACATATGCAGTTAAAATAATCCCAATGTTTTAAGGACATTATTTTCAAATTTGTTAATAGACATTGATGTTATATTATCTTAAGTTAAAGTATGTTCCAGACTGGCAGCTGTTTTGGATAGGGATGCAGCTCTACTGTCACCTTTCTTGAAGGGGACCATCTAAGGACCGTTAAGTCTAATTTTGGTTCCAATTGACTAAATATTTTCAGAGGAGAACATCTTTAAATACTTTCCGATAGGTCTCAAGGTTAAACTAAGTTCCCGACTGGGGCCATCTTGAATGTGATGCAGACAAGCCAGGCAAATTTTTTAAACGGGAGCAACTATGGCCCATTGTAACAAAGTATGTTTTATTATTGGCCAAGTAATTTCAGAGGGGAAGACCTTTTAATGTTTTCCCATAGGGTCCAACGTTAAATCTGTTCCCCACAGGCAGCCATCTTGCATAAAGCAAAGACCTGAAAAACAATTTTTTTGCAGGGGGCAACCTAAAACCTGTTGTGGCCAACATTGGTTCCAATTGGCTGAACAGTTCTTTGAATGTGTTTTCCCGTAGGGTCCAATGTTAAAACTTTGTTCCCTGCTAGCAGAAATCTTGGATAAAGCACAGACCTGAAAAACAACTTTTTTGCAAGGGGCCACCTAAAATCTTTGGCCAAGTTTGGTTCCAAAAGGCCTAGTAGTTTCAGAGGAGAAGATCTTTGAATGTGTTTTCCCATAGGGTCCAATGTTAAAACTATGATCCCCGCTGGCAGCCACCTTGGATATAGCGTGGATCTGAAAAACAACATTTTTGCAGGGGACCATCTAAGGACTACTATGGCTTAGTTTGGTTTCAATTTGCCCAGTAGTTTCAGAGAAGAAGATCTTTGAAAGTGTTTTCCCATAGGGTCCAATGTTAACACTATGATCCCTGCTGGCGGCGAACTTGGATATAGCGCGGATCTGAAAAACAAGTTTTTTGCAGGGGACCATCTAAGGACTATTATGGCTAAGTTTGATTCCAATTAGCCCAGTAGTTTCAGAGGAGAAGATCTTTGAAAGTGTTTTCCCATAGGGTCCAATGTTAAAACTATGATCCCCGCTGGCGGCCAACTTGGATATAGCACGGATCTGAAAAACAACTCGTTTGCAGGTGACCATATAAGGACTATTCTGGCCAAGTTTGGTTTTATTTGGACTGGTAGTTTCCGAGGAGAATATCTTTGAAAGTGTTTTCCCATAGGGTCCAATGTGAAAACTATGATCCCTGCTGGCGGCGAACTTGGATATAGCGCGGATCTGAAAAATCAAGTTTTTTGCAGGGGACCATCTAAGGACTATTATGGTTAAGTTTGATTCTAATTAGCCCAGTAGTTTCAGAGGAGAAGATCTTTGAAAGTGTTTTCCCATAGGGTCCAATGTTAAAACTATGATCCCCGCTGGCAGCCATCTTGGATATAGCGCGGATCTGAAAAACAACTTTTTTGCAGGGGACCATTTAAGGACTATTGTGGCCAAGTTTCGTTTCAATCGGCCCAGTAGTTTCGGAGGAGAAGATCTTTGAATGAAAAGTTTACGCCGGACGGACGGACGACGGACGCGAAGTGATGGCAAAAGCTCGCCCTGGCTTTAGCCAGGTGAGCTAAAAACTGAAGTATTGGCTGACACGCTAATCTGAAAGTGTATGAACATCTAATAAATTTATATGCCCTTAAAACAAAGAAAATAACATAAGAAAACACAGAAAAATTTATTGCGAAGAAATCAAATAAGTCCATTTGTTGTAGTCATAGGTCAATTCGTTTTCTGAAATAAAAATGTTGGCTGCATTACATGTATTACTTGTCATTTGAAGAATGATACGTGTGTCTCTTCCCAAGTCAAGTACATGCGATCCATATCTATCAACATTAACTGCTGATAGATAAATCTGATATTTTCCAGGCTGCATTTCTGCATTTTTCTGATTAATAGGTTATAGCTTGAAACAATGCAGAATATTCCACATACCAAATTTTGGTTACTAGTGCCTGAAAACAGTCAAAACAATACACCTTATTCTAACTTTCGCCGGCCCCATTTTTACCCTGAACTGATTGAAAACTGGTTGCCGATCTTAGCTGGGATAAACAGGGGAATTCATATCTCTTTCTTTTGAGGTTAGTTGGAAATGTAACCCATGGATAAAACAGCTGATTCACCTCACCTGTTCTAAATAACAAGTCCTTAAAGATTAAAGCAAGTACATGCTACAATTTATTCCCTTTGCTCATTATGGCTGGCAGACCTGATTGACGCCGGCTGACCTTTGTTGACCCATATCTAATATCGGATATTTTCCGGAATGGAACAGAATTCGGCAAATAAAAGAGTCATGTATATTTCATGAATGAAATTAAATATAACTTAATTTCAACAAGTGTTTTATTTTTTGTGGCTTCAACTTTCATTTGCTGTTTATCCTCTTTCAGTTTGTTGCTCTATTAGTTGGTATCATCACTGGCATACTGGTATAACTTTGTTTATCTACATGGATGATATATTTGTTTCATCCATACTAAACATCTTACCATAAACTGTGATAGGTTAAGCTCTTTCACCATGATAGACTCTAATGTTTTCAGACTTTGATCTTCACTCTGGAGCTATTAAAACCATTAAGCAAATGTGAGTTGCAAAATAAAAACTATAATTAACACATGTCAATTTGAAGTCATAGAATCTGAAATTTTTACGGACTTAGAAAATAGCATTCATGTAATCTTTGTGCCTGTCAACGTAAAAAAAACATTCCTCATCTTTGTTATTGCTGAAATAAGTAGAACATGAAGAGAATTTGAATTAAGTTGGTGTCCAGTCCGACAATTTAAATGCATTTAAAACTAAACATTGAAATACAAAGAGAAATGCGAATTAACAAAATGATAAAATAAAATAAAAGTTTGCACAGGAATATCACGCATATGATTAGATATCGATTCTTCAGATATCTGTAATGAAGAGACATTAACAGTTTACAGTTACTTCGGGATTTGGCTATTTATTACATGTACTACAAGGCGATGCCTCTGCTTTTTGGACTTTTGGTCGGAAAGGATATATATTAATTCAGTATTTCAGTACCTCGGTGTTGGTAAGAAATCAAATTATTTGGAAACTTACAAAATTCGAGCGAATTTTGTTTGATACTAAGGAGTATCTCCATCATGCAAATCTCTATACTAGCTGATTAAGATTCTGTTAATTGTGTGTTTTATGTTAGCTGGACTGCATCCTTCTATTTTATTGTTTTCCAAAAGTTTGACATGATGGGCCCTGACAAGTTGTTCGAAATTGTCATCTAAACTTGTTAGATTGACAGCACTTCGGTGTTTGGCAATGTTATCTAGTATGAAATTAGCAAGAATGATTTGTTTTTAGCAAAATAAAGACGCACTCTCTCAGGAAATCACATGGGATAGAACATCAAAAGATTAAAAAAGGGTTTGAAATATTAACACTTCATATAGGAAATTACAATACTTCAGTTTGTATCACTTATTTTAACCCATATTGTATTTAAAATAAGCATGATATCATCATTTTCATTTGTCATAATTCACGACTCGTTTCACAAAACACTCGAAAATATGTATTGATTTTGATCAGGAGTTTGCAAGCGGAATATGATTTACTCTTTAATACTATGTGGACCACTTATCTATATTATGACTTAAAGCATATTTAAGCTTTGATTTTAACACCGGAGTCCGTGGACCACTTATCTCTAATCAAATTTTAGTTTGGATTTTAATAACCAAAGTCCTGAGACATTATCGATGATTTTCCGTACATTTTCTCTTTGCATTGATATCTAAACGGTGGTATGTATATGACAGTTACTTATTACCTGATTTATTTGTTTTGTTATTTCCTTTCGTCTGTTTCTCACCCTTTCCAATTCGCCAATTAAACTCAACGACTTTCGAATATTCGAATCATCTAAATTTCTTTTGCTACTCTGCAAAGATACTATAGAACATATAAATATAAATGGTGCAAATAAATTACAAAATACCGAAGTTACTGTGAATTTAACATTTCGATAACTTATGTCTCTTCAGTGCAGATAAAATCAAAACATCTGGAAGTCTATAAACCGAAACGTGTACAAACTGATAGAGAACAAGTAACCAATAAGATCTTTATATACTAGAGGCTCTCAAGAGCCTGTATAGCTCGCCTGGTCCATGACTGACATAAACTGCAGCCAAAATTACCTCCATGTTAAAATGTCTCATTTTTTTCTAGAAGTTTAAAGGAGATCTTTGAACGTGTTTTCCAATAGGGTATAATGTTATACTATGTTCCCTGCTGGCGGCCATCTTGGATGAGGTGCAGACTTGGCAGACATATTTTTTAAAGAAGACCACTAAAGGCCTATTGTGACCAAGTTTGATTGCAACTGACCAAGTAGTTTCAGANTCCCCCGCTGGCAGCCATCTTGGAATAGATGTGGACTAACAAGACACATTCTTCAATGGCGACCAACTATGGACAGTTGTCACCAAGTATGGTTCCAATTGGGCAAGTAGACTCAGTGGTTTCCAATGGTAATTAGCTAAACAATCCATTACAACCCATTTCAGACCACCCTTGAAAAAAAATTGTGCAGGAGTTCCCCTTATAATCCAGGTAATACAAACTGCTGAAATCAAAACATTCCAAGTCCCCCTTTTAAAAAAATTCAACAGGGGTTCCCCTTATAATCCAGTTTATACGTATTTCTGAAATTGTGAAGGAATAACTAAATACCGAAATTACTGTGAATTTAATTTCTGCATATGTGCATTTCGACAACTAATGTCTCTTCAGTGCAGATAAAATCTAAACGTTTGGAAGACCATAAACTCAAAAATGTGTAAAAACTGAAAGAGAACAAATAACCAATATGATCTAAATGTAAAGCCAAAATCAGCAAAGGACAGAGCTTTGCATGAGGGAGATATTCCCTCATGCAAAATATGTAGCAGAATATATGAATAAATGCTTAAAATATGTAGCAGAATACTTTTTCAAAGATTCAGTGTTCTGGTTTGGTTTCCATGGCAAATAAAAGCTCAACTATCCATTACAACCCATTTCAGACCACCATTCAAAAAAAAAAAATGGGCAGGGGTTCCCCTTATAATCCAGGTTATATGTATTGCTGAAATCAAAGCATTCCAAATCCCCCTTTCAAAAAAATGGCAGGGGTTCCCCTTATGATCTAGCTTATACATATTTCTGAAATTGTGAAGAAAAATATGTAGTGGAAACATTTTTTCAAAGATTCAGTGTTCTGGTTTGGTTTCTATGGCAACTGAAAACCCCACTATCTATTACAACCCATTTCAGACCACCATTCAAAAAAATTTGGGCAGGGGTTCCCCCTTATTATCTAGGCAATTCATATTGCTAAAATCAATAATTAATCTTTGACTTTCAGGAAATTTACAAAAAAAAAATTGAATACACATACAATGTATGCATTGTTTTCATCTAAGATTTTATTTTAACTTCTTCAAATTAAATTTATTACCTCCCTTTTTTAATTTTGACTTTCATTATATCTAATTTCTAAGTTAATGGCACCCAAAAAAAGGGTGTTGGTGTATATAATTAGAATTATTAAATGAATTGAACATGTTCCAGTGATATAAAGAGTACTTTTATATGAACAATAAATCTTTTTTAACTATTTTTGTTATCAAATAATACCAAACACGTGATTTTAGGCTCTATTTCCTGATTTTAATGAAATGTTTTGTTCTATTTTTAGAAGTTGTGACCTTGACCTTTGTCGCACAAACCTTAAAATCATTAGAGTTCCACCTCTGATCATAAGTCATGTAAATGCCAAGTTTCATTAAGATGTGTAACATGGTTCTGGAGATATTGTGTGGAAACGATTAAAATGTCAAATTTTTCTTTTTTAGCAGATTGGACCTTGACCTTTGTTGCACAATCTCGAAATCAATAGCATTCCGCCTTTAATCATAAGTCATGGTTATGCAAAGTTTCATTTAGATATGACATCTGCTTTTCAATATATTTTGCGGAAACCAACAGTTGACGCCTAGACACATGGACACCCAGACACCATTAATCAATTTAAAATTATAAGTTCCACTTTATCGCAACTCAGCTAAAAATGTAGTCCTTGACATACTGAACATTTTTTTGCATTTGAATCTTAACCTCTTTTTCAAAATGTATTTTGAAAAATAAGGCAAAATGTATTAAATAACGTAAATTTGACCAATAAAGGGCAGTAACTCCTATATCTGTATTCAGATTTTCTTCAAAATTTTCAGGTGGGTAGAACTTGATATGCTGAACATTTTTACTATTTATAATTGACCTCTATCGATTATATTTTCTTTGATAAAAAATAAAAAAAAATATTAAAATTTTGAAAAAAAACTTTCAGAAAAGGGCAATAACTCCAAAATGAGTATTCAGATTTGCTTCAAAATCACGGGGCAGGTAGATCTTGTCATGCTGATCACTTTTACTTCATCAGATTTTTGATATCTGTAACGATTTTTGAGTTATTTGCAAAAAACAGCAATTTACCCCTATGCGCTATTTTTAGTAATGCCAGCCATGTTGTTTGGTCCTCGGACTCATCGGATACAATTTTGAAACAGGATACCCTGGTGATGATTCAGGCTAAGTTTGGCTAAAACAGTGGTTTCAGAGGAGAAGATTTTTGAAAAAGTTTACGACGGAAGGAGCAGTTTTATAGGTAATGACCTTGAAATGATCTTAAGGTCATATGCATCCAAGTCAAGATTTACTTGTTTGCCTTTTCACAATTTCAAATCGACACCAAAATTGAAATATAAATAAATGACCCTTATTAGAATCTATTTGCCTGTATTTTGAAAAGATATATCTTCAATCTGGTTTAAGTTGGATGGCCGATTTCGATTTGTTTGTTTATGATGTTTTAATATTGTAATGTATTTTTTTCTGCGTGAGTGACACAAATTGTCATCTGATGCAGCTTTATAGTTTAATTTGTTGTTTAATTCGACTTTCTGTTTCTCTTTTGATAATATCTGGATGCATATATTAATTTTTAATTTGGTACTTCATTCGGAAAAAAAATTGATTTCATCATATTCCTTCATAATAAAAAAAGACGAATGCATTTTAATTGGATAAATGTGTACTCGACAGAGAAAAGATGAAGCAAAATTACTTATACTGTATACCTATTGTTAGACAAATGAAATAATCCAGTTTAACAGCTCCACTGGTAACCAAATCTACCAAACTTAGTTACAGCAGTATCAGCAAATCAAAATTCAATACAGACTAACCACAATATAGAAAATAAATCAGTGCTGCGTTTGCAGTGTAATTGCAGTCCGATCCAAGTATTGTGGTGGTCAAATACTGTTGCATTATGGCAGAAAAGTCACCATAAGATGTTGTAGATATCGGGAGTATGATTGAGAGTCTTGTATAAATTTCAAATGTTCAGCTTATTGGAGCTTAAACACCAGCGGAAAGAGCCTATCCAACGGTTCCGGGCTTTAATGTCTCATTTTTCTTAACAAGTATTCACAAAATTAAAGAAAAAATCTCAAAGATGTGGACAGTTCTATATCCAAGAACCAACCATTTGAGCAAGCTAGTTGAAAAAAGCAATTATGTTTAACTTTAAAAAGTTATTCAGAATAAATTTCATCTGGTAGCCTTATAACCCACATGACCAAATAAAGGGATATGGAGTAAATATACATATAAATATATATATATAGGACAAAATCCCTTTACATACATGGTAAGATTAAGCAAATGGAACAACGCTTTCAGGCATGCCCACTTGGGAAATTAATTATTTTCTGGATCAGTTTTTAACTTGTAACTTATAACTGACAGGAATCATTAATTTAGAAATAAAATGAATGAAGTAAATATTTTCACTTTTGTGGGTTAGTCATTACCATAAAAATAACATAAAACGTTGTGAAATTTGAAATATTTAAAATATTTAGCCCAATCGGGAACGGAAAACAATTTGTAGAATAAAATAGTGTTTTGTCGCATTATTTCGAGGATCATTAATTCTCCCATTGTAATTGTTTTTAATCAACCTTTATGTTGAATAATTAATAATATCGTACAATTATCATTTTGAGTGTTACTTGATACGAGAACATCCTCGGGGATAGATCCCTAAATAAAAAGTAAATTTAAATGTTATTGGTTCTGTATTTTTACAATTTCTTAACCCTACCGCTGGCTGTTGCCAGTGCCGGTACCAAGTCCGGCTATCCCGAGTTCCTATCGTTATCTGTGTTTGTCTTTTGTCATTTTGTTGTTTTTCTTGTGCAGTTCCCTGGTTGTTTGTGACATGGGATTGTAATGTTCGACCATTGTAGGTATTTCCTGTTATCTTCCTTTCTTTAATCCTATAAATTCTTTAATAGAAGATATTACATGTACAAAATATTGAATAAAACGAGAATCTGGTGGCCACGAATGAACGTTGCATAAAGGACTTATGACAAGTCATTGGGTCATAGTTGGGTGTTTCAAAAAAAAAAATCCAAATCCAAAACAAATCCAACAGATTTAGCCAATGAGCTTTCAAGATAAATTTAATCTAATTGTTACGAACTTTACGGGAAGCTCAATTTTTGCCTTACATCATTATTAGATGCGTCTCTAACGCACCTGAATTGAATTTCTGATGAGGTGTAAATCAATTTCTTACTCTGCTGCCTACTACGATAATGGTAAATCTCTGAGATAGTAGTGGTTGTATACATTCATTTATTACTTGATCTTTTGATAGTGTGACGGGTTTCGTTAGCGGGGCAGGACATGCTTACCTTTCCGGAGCACCTGATCCCACTCCCTGTTTCATGAGTGCCTTAGTTCTTAATGTCGTCTTTTATATTTCCACTCATTTTGGCTGTCTTGTGTCCTTGTTTCTCTTTGGTTTTCTATGTCGTTCCCATGTCTTTGATTTTTGTGTTCATCGCTTCCCTTGTTCATTCGGTATTTTACTGACGTTGTTTGGTATAAAAAAGAGACAATGATGAAAATACTTGAAGAATACACTAATAATCACTTAATTTAAACTAACAAAAAATGCAAAACTAGCCTCATTCTTTTTTTTCTTATGGATCCTTTTTTAAAAGCCTGATCAAATCGTACATGTACAGATTTGCTTTTTTGAGTCGATATGCTGTTATTATATGTTTGTTAGTTTTAATTCTTAACTGTTTATGGTAATTTATTTTGTTTGATGAAGTTATATAAAAATATTTAAAATGCTATCATGATGTGCCAAAAACCACGTTTGATGTCAAACCTCGTGATAAAACGACGATTTACTTTTGACATACTTCATAGTCGACAGAAATAAGAAAAACTAACGTCAAAAATAATTTACATATTTTTGTTATATATTAAAGAAATAATTCATGGCAGAGTTGGTGCTGTTGTCATTTAATCATTGACTAGACCTTTATTTTCGAATTTAACCACAAGACTAGGAAAGGGTTTAAACCTACTGCTAAATTTTGCTACAGCCGGTACCAAGTTCTATCCAGATTTCAGATCACTATCTTTGTTTGTCTCTTGTCTGTTATTTGAGTTTTTCTAGTGCATTTGTAATTGTAATTGGTTACTGTGAGACAGAAATATGAATTTTCTGTTCTGACTGAGTGTCCTAAGAGAATGTAGATTTCCGTCCTTATTGCTGTCTCTGCCTATGACGTCAATGTGCAAATTCTGAAGTTTCATATAAATGAAGTTTCAAAAATTTGAATCCAAAGCAAACAAAAAATTATACATTTACAGTAAGCAATGAAGGAATATGGAGTAAATGCACACGAGACAAAGTCTCTACAAATACATGGTTAAACAAAACAATAGAACAACGCTTTTATTGTTGTTCTATTTCTTGAAGTCACCATAGGGCCTTCAACAATTAGCTTTGCTCATATCTCATAGTAAGTTCAAGACGGCCTCTAGCTCCAGGTGAGCGGTATTCATTGCTAGATGTCGAGTAATACTACATCAATGTTCTTTTACCAATGAATATGGGACTGTCAACAAACATACACTAACTGGCAAAGTGTTCTTAAAATGGCTGTCATCCGCGCCCTACATAAAGGCTAACAGAAGACAATCACAACACTGACACTCATCGAGTCAAAAGTAAGAAAAATTGGCATTTAAATAGAGGTATGGAAGACCAAAAATATTTGTTCATTATATTTTCCTAATAAATCAACGCAGACAAAATTGGACTGAACATTGGACGGGTTGTCGATAATATGAGTAATTGTTATAATCATAGTTTAGCAATTAATACTCCTCTAAATCCGTGTTTAAACGAATATATTTTCATATCTTCCTGATGAATTAATTCTAATTCTTATTTTTAGACTCACATTGTCTTGTCCTCAACGTTGGTACATTTTGTTGTCGCAGTGGTGATGCTGGAAAGGCTTTCTTTAGTTTGGTACTGATCACATGTTTTTGCTTTCCTACAGTGGTGTTTCTAGTAGGGAGATTCGATACCGATCTTAGTGGTCTTCTTACGCGCTCTGTTGCCAACAGTCTGTTAGAGTTTTCTTCGTTACTTTTCAAGGAATCTTCATCACCTTTAAAATACAAAAGTTTAAGCTTAGTATCGCAGAAAACAGTCATGACATACAAGGGAAAGAAAGAAATTTGCCAGTAAAATGTCTACACTATAAATAAAGATCAAAACGACAAATATTGGGAAAGAAATGGCCACATAATTAAATTCACTTGCAAATAACTATTTCAGTTACAATAGAATTTAAAATGTGTGTGTCACAAAGGCAAAAACGTACGTTTGATGATATATCTTTTCCACAACACAAATAATAACATTTTATCCAAAAGTGAAAAATATTTTAAAAATAAACATGAATACATAATTAGAACACGACATGTCATATGATCAGGCCTTTATCTTTCACTTAATTACGGGAAAACATTTCAGACTAGCCTTTTCTTATCGACAATACACTAGTTTTTGTCGACTTTAATGAGTTGATATTTCAGCAAGCAATCGGTATTCCAGTGAGCACCAATTGTGCAACCCTACTTTCCGTCTACTTTTGCACTCGTATGAAGTCGATTTTTACAAAATCTTATTAAAGATAAGCAAAACATAGGTAATCAACGATTTCAAAGTTCGCCTCGTTGTGGCATATGGTCACAATAATATAACTTTCCGTTGATACTGCTCAACATCAGTATGTATATCTAATTTTTCATTAACATGTAACATACAGTAGCTGAAAATTTATTATGTTATATTCAATGATAAGTCGTTCAAGCAGAAAATGTAGGTCAAAATGACACAACTTTGCCTGGATACTGATATACCATCTGAAATGCATGCATATACAAGGTTTGATGATCCTACAATGTACCTTGATTCTTTCAAGAACTTGAGTGTAAGTCAATCAAGCGTAAAATGTAGGTCAAATAGACCTAATTTGTCCTGGATGCTTATGTATCATCCAAGATGCATGCATATGCAAGGTTAGACGATCCTACCATGTACAGTAACTGAGATATGAGATATCAGATGTGAACTTGAATGTAAGTAAAACATGCAGAAAATGTAGGTCAAAGTGACCTAATTTTGCCTGAATATTGACCTAGCACCAAAGATGCATGCACATGCAAGGATTAGATGATCCTACCATGTACAGTACCTGAGATATGAACTCGGACGTAAACTTGAATGTAAGTCAATCATGCAAAAAATGTAGGTAAAAGTGACCTACTTTTGCCTGGATGCTGCCCTACCGCCAAAGATGCATGCACATGCAAGGTTATATGATCCTACCAACAGTAGGATGTAAGTCAATCATGCGGAAAAAGTAGGTCAAAGTGACCTTATTTTGCCTGGATGCTGACCTACCGCCAAAGATGCATGCACATGCAAGGTTACACGATCCTACCATGTACAGTACATGAGATATGAACTTGGATGTAAACTTGAATATAAGTCAATCATGCGGAAAAAGTAGGTCAAAGTGACCTAATTTTGCCTGGATGCTGACCTACCGCCAAAGATGTATGCACATGCAAGGTTAGATGATCCTACCATGTAGAGTACCTGAGATATGAACTCGGACGTAAACTTGAATGTAAGTAAATCATGCGGAAAATGTAGGTCAAAGTGTCCTAATTTCGCCTGGATGCTGACCTACCGCCAAAGATGCATGCACATGCAAGGTTAAACGGTCCTACCATGTACAGAAAATAAAATATTAACTCGGACCTAAAATTAAATGTAAGGCGATCAAACGTGAACTATAGGTCAGAGAGACCTAATTTTCCTGGGGGCTGTGAGACAACCCAAGATACACCTGCACACAAAGTTTGATGACCCTACCCTTCCTAGTTCCCATGATATATACCCAAATGCGGACGCGGACGCGGACACGGACGCAGACGAGTACGCGGACGTGGACGCCGAGGGTACTCCAATAGTCCGCCTCAACTTCGTTGAGGCGAACTAAAAAGTACAAGCCCAAGTTATTTAATTTCATCCTTCGATATATTGTTGATGTTCTTTCATTCATTAACATATATTTTTTATATATATACCCCAAATGACACTACAGAAAGTAATTAGTCGGCTTCATATCTAGATCTGTTCTCGAAACTGACAAAGATTACAACACTAAAAGTTATGACATACGTGATTCAATTGTAACATACCTATATAGTAACATAAGTATCTCATCTGATATGATAAAGCATCCTCCAGATACGAGGAAAATATAGAAACAGATACTATGAAAAAGAAAGAAATGGGGTAAATGTCAAGAAGACAACATCCCATATCCAGGTTAAAACGACCCAAAACAAAGCATCTAGGGGTCACCGTACGGTAATCCACACAGTGAGGAACCTCACACCATATAGCAAGCCCTAAATGGCCCCAAAGCGGTAAAAAGGTGAATAAATCAATGGAAACAAACCACATCCAATAACCCAAATATCAAGAAACTAAAATTTTATAAGAAGACAAGGACAAGCCAATGACCAACATATTCCTGACTTTGGACAGGCGCAAAAATTGCGATGGGGTTAAACTCGTTTTCTTGGATCCAAACCCTCCCCCTATGTGTGGTGAATGGCTAAAAAATAAATACACACAAAAAGACTCACAGCAAAAATCAAACTAGAAAAAAGTCCAACTTATCAAGACGAGTACCCATAAAACATGAAGACAATTCACAGGTACTGTCCGGACAACTGCTCGCAGTTACTGACAGCTAGCTAAGGACATAATTTCCGTTGACTAGGATATCAAGCTTTCTAACATATGCAATTTCTATTGAAATACTTCTATACAACATCATCAATTATGAAAGAAGAACATGATATTGTGCAACGCCAAATACTGCCAATATGAAAAATTGTTTAAATTTAGTTATGTTGTAAAGCATTTAGTATTTATAATTTCCCAGACAACAGCTCCTCGAACAAGGATATGAAAAGGATTGCTTGACATTACTATGGACGCCATCACGAGTTGGTTGACCAGTATAATATCAAAGTCTTCCAACTTACGACTGATTAAACATACCACTTGCCTGCTGCGAGACAATTACATTATATTGACAAATCAGCTAGTGAACCAATGTCTATTTTTGTTTCTTAAATTACTTGTTAAGCGGGCAATTTTTAAAGTATGTGCCAAGGGTTGAGACCGATCCCAAAATCTATAACATACTCCAGGCAATCGTGCTTACACATCACAGAGAAGAATGGAGTTGGAATAGAGTGCTTTGGAAATACAATGTATTCCATCAGATACTCTTGTTCTTCCAAATCTGGTAAGAATATTTAGAAATTGATTTACGATATACATCAGGTCTAATTTATTCTTATATAGTGAAATTTACCTTTATTTTTATATTTTGACAGCAGTTTGTTCCACGTGACAGGACTTGTTGTAGATGAAGTCATCTGTGCTGGTGTTGTTTGGGTAAACTTTGCCTTTAAAATAAATTTTGCAATTGCTTTAAACATGCAGTCAACGGTAAACCAGATAAAGACGATAAACTGAATAGCGAGGTTCCTCATAGATGTCTTGATAACCTTATTTTAAGAGGGTTTTATTTGTGATTATTGTGAGAGATATTTGATTAGCAGGCTCTTCTTCCTGATTATCTGATTACCATATTTTGTGAAAATTTATTAAAACTATCCTATTTATATTAACTAATTTCTGATTGAATTGGCAAAAAGTTCAAACCTACTTGATTTTTCTGAACCCTAATTAAAAAACCCGGTTACTCACGAGAGGCCACAAAAGCGTGATAATTTCGAGCACTGTACTTTTTCCAGTGTAGAGCTTTCAAATTGGGCTTACATGTAAATAGTAAAAATGCAAAGAAACGGAAACCTACAAGACTCTGTCGTTCTACCATTATACCAAGCATTGATCCATTATTCGTATTACATCCAAGAAGAAAGATAACAATAAGTACAGCTGTATATAGATAAAAAAGATTTCAGGAAACCCCTACAATGGCCGAAAAACAAAGTCACATGCCACAATGTAACAAAGAACTGCACAAGAAAAATCCCACAAGAAAAAAAACAAAGGACAAACGTAAACAACGATATGAACTCGGGACAGCCGGACTTGGTACCGCCACTAGCAAAAGCCAACGGTAGGGTTAAACCGGTTTACATGTATGGGTAACCGGTTTACAAACCACTCAGAAAAATATATCTGAGTGGTCAGCTCTTGAACTGACCAAATATTGTTTAGTAGACTTTCTGGCAAAAATTGACAGCGCACTGCTTTATGTTAATGAAGCAAGACAAGCCTATTTACAAAGTACAAGACCGATATTTACAAAAACATTTACTACAAGACTTACGTGAGAATTGTTTCCCAGAAAGAGAGTTCTTTTATTACAAATAAAAACCAAGACGTCAATCAATGAGCAAGGATTGAACGATATTGACCCATCTTTGCATGGCTCTACATTAAGTTTCAAAAGGCTTATGTTTTGTATATTTCAAATTAATTAATAGTTTGGTGCTATAAGCAACCATATTTGGATTTATTTAGGGTCCAGTTAAATTGTAAATACTTAGACTATTTCTGTTAATTCTGTGCCAGCTTTTCAATCTGAAATTATATTAATATTTTGTTTATTTATTATAGCTGACGTTCTGAATCTTTATAGTCTTTCCCTGTTGTTTTGCCGCTTGAATATTGCGATTATATTGTAGATGCTACTGTTAGTATTCAAGTTCTGAGTTACTTGCTTACTTGTTTCTGTGAATGTGACATTTGTTTTATCTCTGAAATCTTCCCAACCATCTGTGAAGCACTGAATTCAATATCTTTCAAAGCTTCCCTGTAGAATAAAATTACTGGAGCTACTAATTGTAAATTTAATGACTTGAATCTTCAATCTTATTTTATGTAATGAAAATTTATATGATACAAAATTTGGCACAAAGGACCTCATTCAAAGTTTTGATCTGCACTGATGTGACATAAGTTGTCGAAATGCGCATATGCAGGAAATAAATTGACAGTAACGTCGGTATTTTGTTATTCAACAATCTTAAGGGAGTACGAGCCTCAGAATTCAGAAGCATTCTATATCCTCGGGTTTTATCCATTTAAACAGTGCTGAAAGGTTTTTGCACATGGATCACATTTTCTTGGTCATAAGTCACTTTAAAATACAAAAAATTGACTGTGTATAAAATTTAATCAACTTCCAATTATAATTTCATATATTTAAAGGCCTATATAAACATCTTATGCAAATTGAAGGAAAACTCTAAAGAGATCTGTTTCCCGCCAAAATTTTGACGTCTTATATCTCAAAAATTCCTACATGGATTTTCGAAATTTTTTGCTCAAGTTGTTCCATTAGTAGAGCTCTTCAAAACAACAGGTCAGAATTTTAATTCTAATTACAAAATGTTTGAGATAACTGAACTTTATTTCTCATACAAAACTACATTAACATAGTTAAAGAGACAATATATGAATTACATACATTATAGTGTATAAATGCAATATAACACACATGCATGGATCATACAGAAATTTCAGCAAGTAGGACGAGCTTTCTCATTTATTATTTTTATAAATCTACAAAAGAGCAACAACATTACCAGAATTAAAAAAAGTTGATTGAATTTGAAAGCATTTGGTCTTGTATTGCAAACTTCTAGAATTAACCTCATCTTTCATTTTTTTAGAGCAGAGTATGACATAATGGAATGCATTTGAGTCACAGAGATGACACAATCTCTAGTTGTCTCATTAGTTTGCTTTGAGCCCAATAAACCACAAACCACAAAAGTGAAATCAGTTAGTCAGTTAAAATGAAATAAGAATTGAAACTGAATGTCTTTAGTTGAAATATATGAAAAGAAAAATGTATAAATTTGCTAAAGTTAACCTTTTTCAATGAATGAAAGCCTATGATATCGAACACATTTACATGGATGTGAAATCTTTACATAACGTATACACATTCCATACCTGATTGGTGTCGGAACCATACCACTGTCATCATTTATCCCCGAAACAGTGCTCTCTGAAAATATAAAAAAAAGATTTAACCTTCAATTTTTTAAAACTTTTTAGATATAAAAGCAATTAAATGACAACATAAGAAACTAATAAACTTTCCAAGACGTTACACCGCAAAATAAGTTATGATGACTAAAAAGAAAAGGCATAGGCTTCTTTCCTTCGAGGCGTATAGACATATCACTGCACTACATAATTGAAGCATAGCCGCTTGAATTTAAGTCTACATTCCGTGTATACATAAACTTTTATTGAAAATGTATATATTTAAATATGAAACACCGGAAAGGGACAAAGGCTATAATTTAAAATTTATGCACCTACTCGCAATGCATCCATGGCGGGAAACGAAAGATAACTTTACTGGTTTTGGCGGGTAAAGGGGGGATTACTCTGCATTGTACGCCAACTGGCGAGTTCTTCCACAGGTCAACTGGTCAACTGAATATTGTGTCGGGAATTAATGTAATATTTTGACAATATTTATGGAACTAGGAAAACATTGTAAATCACCGCTATCAATATAATATATAATTAAAATTGATAAATTTGTTAAGTTGAAAACTGATGTGAGCATAAAGAATAAACTCATTGCGTCAGTCTATGAACTATTTTGTCAGAAACGCTAGTGCTTTAATGTTGAGGTGGCGTTCTCTTTCTTTTGTTTATTTGTTTTTTTTTTGTCTTTATCATTTTGTTTCAATTTGTATTTGATGTGAATTGTCGTGTTTTTGGAATTTCCACTTTCATCGTTTTTGCTTCGGTATTCGTTTGCCGAGGTATCGTTTATCAAATCTGTGGAATTTCATCATTTACATTGTGATTGTGATACAACAATTATTGGAAAACACGATTTTTTTTAAATTTAAAAAGACAACTACGTTTTTGATATAAGTTATGATTGTTATATAAAGCTGTTTCAGAAAATAGTTGCTCAATGGTAGTAGAGTATTTGGTAAAAGGTAATCCGGAAAGGGTTTGCCAAAGGTTCGGATGATCAAACAGTTGTTAGTGATATCCATTAATGTATACTTTTAACATGTATAGAGTAATGGTAGTTCTAACCACAGCATTAATGAACAATAGTGTTTTTATGTAAATCATCATTTGAGAATTTACCCGAAGCATTTGGTTAAGTTGAAATGAAATGATATTGATAAATCAGAGTTTCCAGGTTTTAATTTGCTTTTGAAAGAATTCACAACATTTAAATGTTTACATATATCAAATTTTAATCCCATTAATCCGGAAACATATGCTTCAGAATGGCCACCCGCAGACGACAGCGCAATACAAATAATTATATTGACATGAACTTGTAAGGATTACTGTCTTTATTTGCTATTTCGTAAAAATATTTCATGGTAAACAAACCATCATCTAAATCAAATTGAGATGCTTCCTGAAGCTGTATAAAAATATCTAGTAAATCTTTCAGGACTCGTCTGTCTTTATCGATTACTCCGCTAGCAGTAATGTGGTCCAATGGCATTTGCACTATATCGTCTGCAATGCTGTTAATCATAAACTGACAAATGGTATGTTTTGCCCTTCTTGTTGTCATAAATTTCGACCCTGAAAAAATAAAAATATACAGAATTATACAAATCATAAGAGTCTGTTTTTTTGCAATGTGTTGTGGAAATAACTTCGCCTTGATTTCTTACGCACAAGGGACGTTTTCTCATACATGTACATATATAATGAAAATAATGTAATCGAAAATGTTTTAAAACAAAACTGCACTGATGTTTACAGTGGGGTGCAGACATGACCTCTCATAAAGTTAACTTGAAGCAGTCATAAAAGCTGCTCTTAGTTGACTTAGAACAGGTATTAAGTCTGCTCTAGAACAGCTCTAAGTCTGCTCTAGAATCCTGACCGCTCTGACCAGTTATGGTCATCGCTAGAATCCTGATCGTTCTGGTCAGAGCTATGACTGCTCTGACCTGTTCTACCCATGACCGTTCTACCTAAGTCTGTTCTGGCCATGACCGTTCTACCTAAGGTCTGTTTCACTTCCTTTAGATAATGGAAATTCTATTCTACTGACTTTAATATTGCATATTTCGGCACCGGATTTTTCATGGTTGTCTAAAAATATTATACACTTCTGGAACCACTTTTGATTTGATGATTTCCAATTCATGTTGAAGGAAAAAACACTCTTTAAAAATGCTCCATGCTTTTAAATGGATGATATTTTCCGCGCACAATTATCGACTAGATTGGACCATTCTGAAATAGGTAAAGGCAGGTATATCTTTAAGTCAGATGATAAACAAGTCTCACTTTGGTTTTTACCATGTGCTTGGACCCCCTTTTGATTTAAGAAAAACATACCCAAAAACAAAATACTTAAACATGTAATTGAAATATGCACGCATTAAACCCAAAAGAAATATTTGAAATGAATTGTTAATGTCCTGCTAATTTCTATCCGGTNTCTCATTATATGTGGGTAATTGCGGTAATTCAAAAGCAAGGGCATATGCGAAAAGGACTTTCTTGAAGAACAAGGGATTTGGTCGTAAAGTTGAGCAAGCTGGCCGTCTTTCAACCCAAATTGGATGAAAATGAATGTAATCCGGACAGCATTTGTTTTTCTATTTTTTTTTTTCAGCTGACACAATTTTTTATTACATGTTTTCACAAAAATTTGATGTTAATTTTTTAATAAAATGTTTCGTTTTCGGAAATTGTTTCCTTTAAAAATATATTCTGACCTCCAAAAGTGTACAATAACTGGAGATACAGAGGCGTACAATAACTGGAGTTACAGTCAGTTATTGTACATTTGTGACATTCATTTAAGCTCCTCCCCTTTCCTAAATCCAACTGTATCTTATATATAGAACATTTTACTTCAAAGGAAAAACACAAAACCATTCCACAATTATTAGATGGGTCATCTCGGGTCGTTACTTGGTCGCCCTTAAAAAAGAACAATCCTTTTCACCTGTTTGAAAAAATTGTGAAAATGCACATGACTGCAGACTTTTGTGCATGTCATAAACGGCGAATTCAACGTTTTTCAGTTATGTATGATCATTCTTGATATACATACCAAATATTATAAAGATCAGTGTAAAAATGAGGCTGAAATCGTGAGATTTCCATTATCTAAAGGAAGTGAAACCGACTTTAAGTCTGTTCTGGCCATGACTGCTCTCAGCTGGCCTGTTCTAGCTATGACCGCTTTCATAAGAGCTCTTGTCACAGCCCTGGTAAATACAATATATACGCATTCGCAAATATTTTTCCGTAAATTTATTTTTATAAATAAAAAAATCGTTGATTTAATAATAGGAAAATTTTAATCATTATCAGATTACGTTTACTGAAAAACAAATAATTATTTAAAACATCGTAAAATAAGGGGGTTATTTATGTTTTTTGTATTTAAACGTTTCGGGCAAAACTGACACAATCCAATTTTATAAAAATTCTAGGACCAAAACAGCTGTGCCCAGACTTGGGAAAACCGGTCATGGCCAGAGCGGACTTAGATAGAACGGTCATGGCTAGAACAGTCGTGGCTAGAACAGACTTCGGTAGAACGGTCAGAGATAGAGCAGACTTCGTCAGAACGGCCATGGCTAGAGCAGACATGATTCTAGGACCAGAGCAGTCAGGATTCTAGGACTGTTCTAAGTCTGCTCCAAGTTAACTTCACGTTTACTTTGAGCTGTTCTCGTGACTGCTCTCCAAGATAACTTGGACGAGAGGTAATGTCTGCGACCCACTGTATATCGCCCAAATGTTTACTTTAATACGTTTTCCTATTCGGATTATGAGGGCCATTTGTATAAGCGCCAAAGATTTTTGTGATGTTCATTGACAGTATTTTCCAGCGAATAAATTGGATTCTGCATATGGAACCTACGTCTTTATTACTTTTCATGGCATTCTATTTTGAATTATATATTTATTTGATGCGCATAGTTTATTGATATTATTTTTTATAATGATATTAACTGGTATTGAAAGTGATCATTAAAACGGATGTTGAATGAGAATATCAGCCAAATTTTTAGAGTGGCGGAAATAGCCGAGAAGTAACGATTGCTTGATTTCGCAGTGCAAAACCAGGTTTAAAAAAAACATGTGGAAAACCATTGTATAAACAAACTGTATTGTAACATTCCAATTTTTAACTACATGTAGCAGATTGTGTACTGCAAAATACTCAGTGAACTCAAAACTTATCTTCTTCTGGGGCTTAAGTATTGTTTACAGGAACTCTCCCGCTCGGCGAGATCTTCACTTTGAATCAGCACAATTACAGGTCAGAATTTTAGTATATAGTTATTTGCTGAATTGCACTTGATGTTTTTGGAGGATAAAATCATAACGAATCGGAGATAGTATGAAAGAGAATATAAAATTAAACTGCTGATTAAATGTAGGCATGTGGAATTGAGGTGTGCAATATAAATCAAAATAACCGTTACTTTTTGAAATATCCCAGTTTTCCTTTCGGTCTGTTCATAGGGGACTTCATATTTTACACTCACCGGGAATTTCTTCACTGGTCAGTAGCTGGTAAACTTTTACACTCACCGGGAATTTCTTCACTGGTCAGTAGCTGGTAAACTTTTACACTCACCGGGAATTTCTTCACTGGTCAGTAGCTGGTAAACTTTTATAAAATGTGACACTTCTATGTCGGCAATGCTGTTACATTTTACTGGTGGATCCAGACAACCAAACACATAATTTGCCCGTAATACGATCTCTGCAATAAAGCAATTCTCTGAAAATATTTTCTTTTTACCAAATAAACGTTTTTTTTTTCAACTAGAGGCACGAGACAATAATTATCATTCGCTGCAAATGATACTGTATTGTGAATAGTTAAAGTTACTTCATCAGGGTAGAGAATATTTCTATTTGCAGCAATTCAGATTAGCTGCTGTTTTGCAACTGCCATGGTTGTTTTACAGATAAGATTCGAAATAATTTGATATTGTATGATTTAGTCCTTTGAAATCTTCAAGATTTGACTCCAAACTAGCCTTTTGAACTATGTATATAACTGAATTAAAATGTCAGTTCGAAGAAGGTACACATCCTACATACTATAACTAAACACACAGTGTAGATGATGCAAGTTACAATTAGAGACATTTTAAGGGACCGACCATTTTTAACTCGAACTAAAAAAAAAAGGGGGGGGGTAATGACTTTTTTCTTGAGAGAACATTTTTTTTAACTTGTATCCACAAAATATTTTTTTTTCAAAATTAGCATTATTTTTGGGGCAGCAAGCCTATATCAGAATATTTTTTTCGTCATTTTTGCAGCTTCAAAATATTTTTTTTCAGAAAAAACCATAGCCCCACCCCTTTCAAGTTAAGTGGTCGGTCCCTAACAATATTCTGGGTTTTTATGTACAAGTGTAGTCACATATTTGTTCTCTGTCATTTCTCGGACTTCTTTTGATTTGGAGGGGGGGTGCCAGTTCTTATCCTACCTGTAATAAGGAATAAGTCGTAGCTGTTTAATTTGCTTATGCTGAGTTTCATGCATCCATATCGACTTTATATAACTTCCTTGGTAGCTAAAATGGCTATAGCAAATGTACACAATTGCCATCCGGTGCTCGTGTTAAAATTTTTATCTCCAGTGAAACTACTGGACCAACTGGTATCAATTTGTTTCAGTAGTCCTTGGATGATCCATGTGCACTTGTGCTCGGAAAGTTCCCACCTCGTCCGGGAAGGTCATCACAATTGGGCGTTTTTTTTCGAAAATTATTCAAATATCTTTTCCGCTAAAACTTCTAGATTGATTAGAACCAAACTGAGTCACATTGGTCCTTAGATTGTCCATTTCAGGCAGGTCAGCATCTCACCTAAGATAGCCAACAGCTTGATACATAGTTCAGAAATGGACCCCATGGAAAACACATTCAACGATCTACTCGACTGAAACAATCCGACCAACTGGATAAAAGTTTGTTATAAAAGTTCTTGGATACTCTATTTAATAAAGTTTGTCCGCCAAGGCAGCACTCGACCCAAGATGGTCACCAGTGGGCATACTTGCTCAACATTCTGCTCGAGATATAAACGTCTTCAGACATATATGAAAACACCGTTTTAAGGGCATATCCAACAGTTTCTTGTTATATTGTCATTTTCACAATTTTTAGATATGTTGTTAAACAAGTGCCGAGGATTTCAAAAATGACAAGAAAATATTGGGTCGCCGATCTTGTTTCCATGGAAATCGACCTTAAACAGTGATCATTTTTGCGTTTTTTGAAGAAAAATTAAGTTATAGTTTTGAAATTAATTGAGAAATTATTTCCAATCTACTCGGTACCAGAGTAACAGAAAACAAAGCTAAGGTTGTAAGGATTTATAGAAAAATTGATTTGATTTAGGAATTTATATTATATTTTACTAAATTACAGGGTATATAGCACGTATTACGAAAAAAGTTGCACGCAATGGTGAATTACACAGTCAAATTTACAATATTTTAAAGACTTCTCATTTTGTCGATTTTATGAAATTCTGATATTGTGTTCTTCTTATAATAAGGGACCGACCATTTAACTTGAAGGGGGGGCTATGGTTTTTTTCTAAAAAAATATTTTGGATCTGATTTTATGTGAAAATGATGAAAAAAAATTTTCTGAATGAGGCTTTCTGCCCCAAAAAATAATGTTAATTTTGGAAAAAAATATTTTGTTGATACGCGTGCAAAAAATAAATAATTTGTTTCGCGCGAAGCGCGAAAAAAATTTTCTGTCCAGAAAAAAAACCCATAACCCCCCCTTCAGGTTAAGTGGTCGGTCCCTAAGCTACTCAAAAATGGCGAAAGCGATATAGGTCACCGAGTTCCTTTCAGAGTAAATCATAAAAATACGGAACTTTTAATAAATCTCCCGTCGGTAACCCGCAGAAAGTCCGCCAAATTCAAAGGCACAAATTACCTTTCCTAAAAAACAATCGAAATTACTTTGTGACGTTAAAGTTATCAACGTCATAATCCCGGGATACACTTCCTTCTTCTGTGTTTTCTATTATCTCCCCTGAAACTATTGGATATGTCCTTAATTAAGGTGCTTATGTCAGGCATTGTTCAGATTAGAGCGACGCAGGTTCATGAGAGCCTCTTGTTTAGTGTTTGCTGTTCGTGTTCAATACTGTTTGTTGAAGACATGTTATCTTTTACTTAATCTCGATATTATCATTATTATATAACATTTCATATTTTTTTCAAGTGACAGAAGGCTTTTCGCTAATTTAAAGCTTTTACAAGTATCGGATTACTGTTAGCTTTATAACGGCATGATAACCAGGAACAAAAATGATCTACCAAAAATCTCATACCATTTCTCACTGCATATGTACATAAATCAAAAGTTTCCAGCGACACATTACTTTCGTGTTTGCTGTAAAACATGACAGCAGGAACTACAAAAACTCCAGTGTTAAACATTTCAAACTATACAAATAAACCACCATTATCATAAATTGAAATGATGAACAAACTCCTTTCATGTGGTGTTTTCACACTTAATAAGATGATTGTATAACGTGATGGAATAAAACTAAAAAGTAGCATTCGCAACCTTTTTTTGAAAGTACAAATGTAAATGTCCCTGTTTCCACAGCTTTCTGTTTCTCCATACCACACATTTTTATTTTTTCCGACAAAAATTTTTGTAGTTTGACTTCGTTCTGATAGGTCAAAGTCAATACACCTTTCTTTGGGTCCATCTGATACATGTATTATAGAGTCTATTCAATAAGTGTATCCCTACCTGACCTTCTTGACCAATCGAATACAGCGATGTTGTGACTGATTAAACGTTTGCTTTTATATCAATTACTGGGGTAGTTCCTTTGTGAATTACAAAATACCGAAGTTACAGTTAATTTAGATTCTGAATAGCTTTAAGTTATATCTCTTCAGTGCAGATCAGTTCAAAACATTTGGAAATCCATATACCGAAATATGTGAAAAATCTAATATAGAACAAATTACTAAGAAACATGACAAAATACTACATTGTGCAGGAATGTACTTAGTATACAATATGTTGTCTGTTTCAGGCCACATTTGATGACATTTTTTTCCCTCAACACAGAAATGGTACAAAGAAGCAGAAAAAAAGATATATACGTAACAAACTATTGAATCGGTTGCTAAATGCTACCTGCGGAACAGGAGCTCTATAGGTCCTTTCTATATCTTTTTTTTTGGCGGTGGACCTTTAGCTAAGATAAGATAATTTTTAACCTTTAAAGCTACGGTTCCGCAGCTATAAAAATGATACAAAGATAGACAATCCATTGGCGGATCCAAAAGGAGGAGGGTTCCGAGGGTTGGAACCACCCCTTTTTTTTTGGGGGGGGGGCAACCATGTATTTTTTAATGAATATCCTGATGTTTTGTTAAGAAATACCCTTAATTGCCTGGATCCGCGCCTGAAATCGATTGGAAAGTTTTTCGATATATTGTATGTCTGCTGCTTCGCGACGATAAAATACATTTATCGAATTAATTTGATTTGAAGGCATTTTATCAAAATGGTAACGAGTAACAAAAAGAAAAAGGAATATTTGCGAAAACACCTGTCTCGAGATTCCCGCCTTCTGGGTCTGAAATAAATTTGCCCGGCGACTGGGCCAGGGGCAGGGTGGCCGGGTAGTTAAGGCACTAGACTTTCAATCACAACGGCCGACACCACTCTGTTGGTGCGAATTCCGAACGTGTAAAGGTTTCAAAGCACCTGCCCTAGCTCGGAAATTCAACGATTTTCCAACTTAGAATTTTGGGCTTGTATAATAGATATGTAACAGTAGACTTGTTACAGTTTAGATTGTTGCAATTTGGATGTAAGTGTGGTTATGGATAATTTCAGTTGGGATTGGGATAATGGACTAGTTATTTGTCAATGAAAATTTTGGGATTTAACGTCGCATCAAAGTTATGGCTTTAAGAAAATTTATATTTTTTGCCAAACGGATAATGCAGTTTTTCAGCTGATCGATTTATAATTGGGAAAAAATCAGTTGATTTGACTTAGACATAACTCAGGACCTACGGAGCTTCCAATTATTCTTATGATGCTTCTCTGACAGAACATATCTTAATTCGTATATGATAAATCAAACTGTGATAGTTTAAGCAAGATAATTTTTGATTATCAATTTATTTTAAGCCAGATAGTTTTTGATTATCAAATAAACGAAGTATAGAAAAATAGCAGTGAACATGACTTTCGTCTTTTTCTTAGCTCAATGTGAAAAAAAATACTATACTATGAATTGAGTCAAACAATGGTTTGAAAGTTCAATATCTTTGTGCATATTTTATAAACTATTTAAGTATATTTGCTCAGACTTCCCTTATCTTCTGTTATAACCATTTAATCAGTTACAATCGGATAATTTTGAATTTTAAGAGAATCCATGTATGATTTATAAAATATGCACAAAGATGTCTTTCTTTGCATCTCTAAGAAGATGACAATATATCATTTTTTATAACTTGATTCAAGAAGATTTTTTCTTAGGTTTGATGTTTCATTAGGCGCCATTGAAATTTGACTATAATAATTCATACAACATGATACAATTATATATGTCAACTGCGATAAGATATATTATCGCAATTGGGAGTGTCCTAACCTGGGTGTTGTGGGTCACCTTGTCTGTGAGATTCTAAAGAACAGCTACTGCATTTCGAAAGTTCCAAAAAAAAAAAATCTAAAATTATGATAATTATTTGAACAAGATAGTTATTAAACATAAAATAACATGTGTATGTTAAAGGTAATCAGAGTTAAAACTCTTTACTTACCATCATCAAAGTCTTGAGAAGCCATTAGGTTGTGGTCAGCTCGATTAAATAACCTGCATTTAAATCAATGTAAACAAAGAATTGAAAGGAAAAACTCGAACTGGTTAATGTCTAAGACCTCATTTTCAGTTCATTGTTAAACTTATGGAAATTTTGTTGGTTTTTTATACCAAAATTTATCTGCAAATTACGCATGCACAGCTGCCATTATTTTATACTTATCTAAACAAAATGATTTCAACGCTTTTGCAGAAAGAGTTTTGTAAATTTTGTGGTAGTTGGGTGTTTTCTGGGACATAAGTGCGGTCTATTCGAATGAAGTATCGTTTTCTTATTCATGTGCTAATGTCACTTGGGGAAAAAAACGAAAAAAAAAGAAGAAAAAAAAAACGGTAGCATAAATGAAGTAGATGTCTGATAACGAAGTTTGGTGAAGAATCAACCAGCCGTTAATGCTGGGGATTTAACATAAGTTTCTCACATGGATCCAAGAAAGGTGGATTCCGAGAGTTGGAGCCTCCCTTTTTTTTGACAATCGTGTTTTTTTTAATAAATATCATGAAATTTCCTTTCACTTCAAAATTGAAACCCCCTTTTCAAATTCCCTGGATTTGTGCCTACGACAAACTAGTACCCCGCAAATTAAAAAACCTTAATTTGTCGTCTTCTCGTCTTGACACCTTGCAAGTCATCGTCGTTTATGCCCAGAAAACACGACAGAACGAAAAAAAAAAGACAAATCGAAAAGACGACAAATAAAGGTCGTTAATTTGTGGGTTATAATTTGTGATCTTTTCGTCTTTTCGCCCCGCTATTTGGGGAAAAGACGAAATGACGACTTTGCATAAACAAACTACCATATGACATAGTAAGTTTACCAAAATATGCTGTGAAAACAAACTGTCAAATGAACGAATTTATTGGCTTTGATACATGAGAATATATAAGTATGACATGGATACTTAAATGAGCATTATTAAAGCCATTAGAATAAAAGTTCATATCGATCAACCAATAAAAGTAAGGTTAACGGGTAAAACTTCATTAATGTGTTTCGTCATTTACCTCCTAACTTCCGGTTTTGATTGCTATTAATTACGTTGTTATGATTGTAATATATTTATTTCACTCCATACACAAACAAATGTATACATCATTGGATTTCCATCATAAAAGTGATTATCCGGTGTGAAATTAATTTGAAACAAACCATATTGAAATGAAGTGAAACACACTGGGAAAGAGATTACATTTTTTTATTCCCTCTGTGCCTTTTAAACTTTGAACATTTTTGGAGAAACATTTCTGAATATATTGACATATGGATAATAGCTAACCTAAGGTTGCAATGCCAAATGGTTTTATTTGTTGTTGCTTTGTGTGATTTTTTTTTAGTTTGACTGGATATATTTCAAAGGGGTAGTAACTCGGGCTCCACAGCTCTCTGAGTGCCCACAGCCCATGCATGTGGAGCCCAGAGCCCAGTGAGTGAAGCACGGAGCCCTTGTGTCGGAGCCCAAAGCCCTGGTTGGGGCCCAAAGCCCTATTGTTGGACCGGGAGCGCTGTTGTTGGAGCCCGGAGCGCTATTGTTTAAGTCCGGAGCCCCACACTCCCATAACGTTGGAGCCTAGAGCCCAAAGCCCGTTGTTGTTTTGTAAAATATTGGGCGAGTTCCCGGGTGAGTAGTACATTTTACCATTTTACTGTCGCAAATTTAGTTTTCTGGCGACGCGTCAGCGTAAACAGAGAACGGTTATTTGCGATAGTAAAATATAAGATTTATCACCCGAAGATGATAAAATACAACATGGTCATCTCCATTTTAATGGAAACCCTAAAAAAAACTAGAAATTGTGTATTATATGATAGTCCGTCACGTTTATTATATGATAGTCCGTCACGTTTCACAAAATTTTAAGGTTTCAAATGCAATAGCCCCAGAAACCCTTAACCCTCAATGAGTTTTGTTGTAAACAACTTGCATACCAAGTTTGAAGACCAAATATTATTTCTTTCACAAGTTTTCAGTCGGAAACCTTCGGGGACGGACGGACACATGACTATGTGTGGCGGTGTATAAAATAAAAACAAGTAAGAAATCGTTTTCTAGAATAACCGGATATTATTCTTTACTCCCATCGTAAAACATGGATTTTACACCCTGAAAATTTATAAGTAATCAAACAAAAACAAGCATTACAAACACAGTCGTATTAGAGTATTTTATGAACATTTCACGGGATCTTATTCACGATTTTGGTCTTGACAACTATCTTAAAAGTGGCTGCAAGCAAATTTGCTAGCTGGTTTCGACATATTGCTGGCAAATTTGCTTGCTGGCTTCGTCATATTGCTGGCAAATTTGCTTTCTGGCTTCGACATATTGCTAGCAAACTTTCTTGCTGGCTTCGACATAAAAATAAGCAGGAAAATGTTCTGTTCTAGAACACAAATTTGTTATTTCAAAATTCGATTTGGTCTTTCTCCGCAGCTTTGCTTTCAGTTCAGTGTATTCAGTTTATAACTTTTGAAAATTAGAGTCCTTTTTTCAAGAACATAGGACAAACAAGATGATATAAATGTGCATGTGACGAAATTCCTTCCAATTTGTGGTAGGGTTAAGCAAAAGGAACAAGTCACAATGAGGGCTTTACTTATCCTTATCAATAGTACAAGACGGCCTCTTGTAACTGCTTAAATTGAGCGGGATTAACTGGTTACATATCCATATATTTCGCTCCTTTTCAGTTCATATTCCTCGAAAAGCCATAGTATTTTCCTCGCCTTTGAGGATTGCAAAAGTAGGAAACTAAAATGACCTTTTTAATTTTATTACACTGCTATTAAATCTGACATTATGGGCTTTCAAGTCATAATAAAATAATATAAACTATCGATGCCTTTTCACGTGACAATTAATATTGTTTTTATCAATCAAATTGACTCTCAAGGGTTAAAAGCAAAAAACAACACTTACTTAAGCTTTTATAGAATCCTTTTATTTCCTTAAAGACATAAAAAAATAAATATCATCGAGTTACACCCAAATGACGTACATTAATTTTTTGAAATAGTTAAATAATGTTTCGAATGGCTCCCACCGGATATTGTTTTTTTCTAATACAAACATAATTTTATCATAGATTTTCAAAGATGTCAACTAACTTTACTGCATTTCTTTCAAACGCTAAAACAAAAACCTTAAACATATTTAAACGGTTCAGATTTATCCTGGATTTTCGCAAATGGATTATAAATTGAGTTTAGGAATACATTGATAACAGAACACGGGTCGATAGACCATTGTCAATTTCAGCAGCATTTAATCAGGGTAGAAAGAACTTCAGTAGAAGATTCAACAGTTGAAAGATGCAGTGTTTTGGACGTAGCAAAAGTAAAAGTGGATACTGTATATTAAAAACGACTACTTTCGTTTTGATGCTGTTTTATTTTTCTTCGGTTTTTGGTAAGCCTTCTTATTATGTTGTTTAAAATTTAAAGATTATTTAAGCGATTGACACAAGAAAACCTATTTTTGAAAGCCTAATTCACTTACCGTTTTACATACATGGGTATGCAAATTTGCACTAGATATGCAAATTTGCACTAGTTTGAATGCTACATCATAATAATGTAAACTTTGGTTAGTTCGAGCCTAATAAGAATATTTTTTAAGATATTCTGTAGGTCTCAACTACTATTTTCCAAAAATTGGAAAAAAATTATATGTCATCAAATTTGAAAATCAGGCCGAATTTAGTATTTTTCAGCAATTCTTTCAGAGAATATATAGTAATTCTGAGAACATTCTTTTTGTTTAGCTTTCACAAGAAATAAATATGAGATATTATTCTAAAATTATTTAATATTTTAGAGAGATAAACTTCAGCTATCTGTTTAAAATGAAAAATCTGTATGTCACCGATTAATTGAGACATTTTTATGTAGTTTACAACATGGAAAATATCTGAAGCAAAGAGGGATAATTCGCGGAAAAGTGAAGGATATAAATGTGTCAATAATGTCGGATTTTCTAAAAAATTATCATGACATCACAATGAAAAGGCTGCAAAAAATGAAGTTAATTACGCATCCGACTCGAATATGCGCTAATCGAATGCGCCGTATATTTATAAATAGCTCAAATCAGGTGTATTTTCGTACATGTGTATGTATTTTGAAGAAAAAAGGCACACTGTGTACATGAATTGTTGTTTTTGTCTATGATGAAAAGGGTCTTGCAATTTGATTGGAAATTGTTATCTTCATACATTAATACTTCCTTGACGGTTATTTCTGAGTTTGCGTTTTTTTTGGCTTATTTTAGCAGAAATGGGTATCTGTCAATCTGATTAAAAAAATACAATGCAACGTTATACTATTCTATAATTCCCCAGATTTCCAAGATCTCATAAAAACTTCATTTTTTTTAAAATTTTTTTGGATGCATTTCTTGTAATTGATAAGTGCACACACCTAAAATAAAAATCATGTAAATGCATAGTAAAATAATTTAAGTGTAAATAGTGTTTTATTAGACAAGCAAACAGTTACCAAAATACAGACATATAATATTGAACAAAGTATTTGCATTATATTACAGCGACACAGCCGCCTTCATCAGATGCAAAACGAAAATGTCACTAGATACGGAATAAACAATATTACGTCACAGATAACGTTAATTTTGATCTTGATACTTTACACAAATTGTTAACAGAAAAAAAAATGCTGATGAATAGAAAAAGATAGAAACGCTAATATACAGTTATTGTTTTATGTTTTGTATTACATATTTTTATAAAAAGGGATCATCTTGTCTGTCTATATCTATTCCTACATATTTGAAATTGTCAATTGAATGGCCAGGAGAATTAAAGAGTTCGAGTTAAACGTATTTGTGAAAATGAGGAAGATTACTTAAAAAAGCAAGGACAAACATAAGACAACGTCTCAAGCGAAGGAGATACAATGAATGTATGTTAGAAGATCAATTAGCAAAGGTAGATATGTTAGACAGAGATGAGACACTCAAATACCGCAAAAAGTCAAAACATATTAAACAAAAACGAGTGCCAATTGTATTAACTTACAGCCGAGTATTGCCAGAAGTTTGGAAAATTTTGCGTAAACATCACCATATTTTGAAAAAATCTCCAAGGTTAAGAAAAATTTTCAACAAACAACCTCTCTGTGCATTTCGTAGAGACAAAAATCTAGCTGACATTGTTGTTCATGAAAAATACGGCCAAAGTTATGAAAGGCAATGATAAGAACCATCATAGTAAAAACTAAAAAATAAACGGAAAATGCGGAAGGGGTTGTGTTATTTGTGAGAGACGTTATACTGGAGAAGTTAAAACAAAATCTGGAACAATTATTAACTGTAATAGCAACATTCATTGTAGAACATCAAATGTCGTGTACGGAATTCATTGCTCTCAATGTAAATGCATTGTGTATTAGGGAGAAACCGAGACCATGGCCAAGACAAGAATGCAGAATCACTTAACCGATGTACGGAAAAAAAGATTTAAAGACAAACCAGTCGCTATTCACTTTAATTCTCCTGGCCATTCAATTGACAATTTCAAATAAGTAGGAATAGAAATCAGTAGAAAAGAAAATCAAGCATATAGACAAACAAGAGAATCCCTTTTTATAAAAATATGTAATACAAAACAGGAAGGTCTTAATATAAAACAGTAACTGTATATT
>MJUU01065823.1:118492-133038 GCA_002080025.1 Modiolus philippinarum
AAAAATTTTCAACGAACAACCTCTCTGTGCATTTCGTAGAGACAAAAATCTAGCTGACATTGTTGTTCATGAAAAATACGGCCAAAGTTATGAAAGGCAATGATAAGAACCATCATAGTAAAAACTAAAAAATAAACGGAAAATGCGGAAGGGATTGTGTTATTTGTGAGAGACGTTATACTGGAGAAGTTAAAACAAAATCTGGAACAATTATTAACTGTAATAGTAACATTCATTGTAGAACATCAAATGTCGTGTACGGAATTTATTGCTCTCAATGTAAATGCATTGTGTATGTGGGAGAAACCGAGACCATGGCCAAGACAAGAATGCAGAATCACTTAACCGATGTACGGAAAAAAAGATTTAAAGACAAACCAGTCGCTATTCACTTTAATTCTCCTGGCCATTCAATTGACAATTTTAATAAGTAGGAATAGAAATCAGTAGAAAAGAAAATCAAGCATATAGACAAACAAGAGAATCCCTTTTATACAAAACAGGAAGGTCTTAATATAAAACAGTAACTGTATATTAGCGCTTCTATCTTTTTCTATTCATCAGCATTTTTTTCTGTTAAGAATTTGTGTAAAGTATCAAGATCAAGATTAACCTTATCTGTGACGTAACATTGTTTATTCCGTATCTAGTGACATTTTTGTTTTGCATCTGATGAAGGCGGCTGTGTCGCTGAAATATAATGCAAATACTTTGTTCAATATTATTATTCTCCATGAAGAAACATTTTTGTTTCATTGAAAATACAGACAGATAATTCATGGATTGGAAAACAGGTGAAGAATACCTTTACTCATTCCTTTCCATATATGAAGGATGTATACATATACATGTACAATGTACTTATGGATTTGAACAATAAAAATATATAATTGATGTGTGGCCTGAGAATCTTTTAGAATGCAGTTAAAATACTTTTATATACTGTAAATTTGCGAACTGATGTATGTTTTAATTGTGCATAGTATGAATAAAGCTTTTAGGCGACACGGTGGGACATTTTTTTTCTTTTTTCAATACTTCAATAAGTTGCACATCACTAATATTTATCAGCAGATTGGCAAATTAATCTTGAATTATATTTAAAGATTTCAGTTTTGACAAAGTAATTATTATATTTTTCAGTACGCAATAAGCGTAATAAGCGGATGTCTTTTCTTCCTTGTTCGGCCAGTTCGGTCATTAAGTTCCTTCTCCATTTCTTTTCTCTCACTCTCTGCGACAATTTATTCAAATAAGATTTCTAAATGACAAAAGATATTTAGTCTTACTTTGTTAAACCATGGAAGTATTAAATTGTCAAAAGAGTACTTCCATGGTTAAAATGTTTCGTATATTGAATAAAATCATCTTCATTTCCTACCATTTGTTCTGGTCAAGGGTAAGACTCCCCCGCTTTGTGTGAAATTAAAAAAAAATTATGGACATAAGGCAAATAACAGTATGGAGTCCCCTTATTCCAGGAACTCTGCTTGTTTGGTGACTGGATAATCTGAAAGCAACAGAACTTATAATTCAATCTTTAGTATTTTTACAATTCAAGATAATTTATATACTGGCATATTTTGAGGTAAATATACAATAAAAATCTGTGATATCGAGGATAAAAAGTACTATGTATATTATCATATTCATGTTTCATTATCAATGTGACTAATATAACCCATTAGTCCCAAATTATCAGCACCAACTATTTGACGCAATTATTGTTCACTTTATAATATTGTAACGTTACTTTTTGAGACTTTTTAGTAACAGAACAAATGAAAAAAATGAAAAAAGCATCATCTGGTGTTTTACCAGTGCTACTCTTGAACGTTTCTTTAAAATAACAGTGATTCTTGCTTTATTGGTAACATTTTGAAAAAAAGTAAAAATATCGAATGTAATGCTGTCGAAAGAAAATGTCCTGTTGAGCACAACCCCCCCCCCCAAATAAGCAAAGCCAAGCCTACCGCCCTAGACATATTACTGTCCATTAATATTGACCGCTTTTGATGAAGTTCAAGATCAAGTATATTTTCTATAAATTTGCACAGTTTATTGTCGCGTTACATGTGTTCTAGAGTACAGTATGCGTTTCATTCATTAATCTTTTTTCCACATGTATATAGAAAGTTGAACGGCGGCAAATTTTAGCTTTTCGTGTGTTTTAATATTTTTTATATTTTAAATCTATAATGTTTCAACGACTAGATTTTTGAAGTTTATGATGGCTTAATATTGTTTTGTGTTGATATATTTTTAATTATAAACGTGTTTATTTCACTACAGCTCGCGGACGAAATAAAAAGAAAATTTTTGGTTTTTAGCCAAACAATCACTTTATTTGATTTAATGACTTTCATTAAGCTTCCAGAGCATCAGCAAAAGTCTTGATTGTCCTACGCTACTCATTTATTTCTGTACAGTACTGTGTTACTGTTGCCTCTGGAAGCTTATTTTTATGAAGAAATAATAATTATACAACATATGTAATGACAATATAAGTTAGTTGCTTTCAACATAAATGACATAGTGTGCTTCAAGGGCATTGTGAAAAATAATTGTAAGCCGTATTATACCCCAAGGAGTGAATGGCAAGTTATATCAAATGGAAAGAGGAAGAAAGTGTTTCATCTTTTTAACATTTGAACCGGAGGTGAAATTTCTGCTTAATACGTCAAGCAAAAAAAAAAAAATCCCCGAATGGAAGGCTGTAACAAAGCCACAAAACAGTCTTTAATGTGTTTCGCGTAACTGTTATATGAATATAGGGAAAAAACTAACTCGAGGGGACAGAATTATGAATATCTAGCTTCTAGTTCAAATCGGAGTGTGTTGAAAATATTTCTTCTCTCGAGGCAGTAAAAAATATTTTGAACTCGCGACCTAGCTGAGTGAGAATTTTTTTTCTCCAGTGAAATGTGTGTTAAACGCGAAAAATCTAAAATTGCGGGAAAGCTCTCGCGGAAATTTAATCCGCGCCCCTTGGTTAAAATGTCGCGTGCATATTTAACCAACCGCGGAGGATAAAACAAAGTAGTAAAGTAAGATATAACTCTGAAATCTATATGCACAGAAATATATCTATATATATTTTTTCAAGTTTAAAATGCGTATTTCATGTTCAAACTACCTGTTAAAAATAATAAAAGAAAAAAAAAAACTTCATGAAATTTGTAAGTGTCAAAAGGTACTTAATAAAATAATATACCAAAAAACAGACAAATTTCTACTTAATAACCATATATGTTTCATATAATGTGATAAAGGGAAAATATCAAATAGGGAGGAAAACAAAATAAAACATTTCACAAAGACATCACTGCCAAAAAATGTAAAGCATAAAGAAATTATGAACTCCATAAAAATTGCCCTCCCGTTTATTTCCAAAATGCCCAACCGTTACAGATCGGATGTAGCTTTAGCTTATTATCGAGTGGAATGAGAATCAAAATAAACTTAAAATATTTTGGCATTTGCATAGGAAATATTTGTGCTCCATTTTCTAAAATGTTATCATCAACTAACAATACACACCATTTGCAGGTTCACAAGGATGTCCAATTATAGATATACCAGAAAATGTAACCATTGTCTCAAACACTTCTTCTAAAATAAACTTCACTTGTGATTATGGATTTAACCATACAAGAGGTGACCTCCAGCTTGTATGTGTCAATGGCTCATGGGAAGGAGAACCTCCGACTTGTTCACGTAAGTGAAACATTATTGATTAGTTCCTGATTCTAGTTATTATCAACTCCTTGAAATGCCCTCTTTACAAAGATATGATCTTCGGCGATTTTTCCCATTTATTTACATTATAGTATAGTCCCTGTACAAAATTTCCAACCAGAAGTATAACCAAACTTTGAACCCATGTAATCATCTCTTTTAGGAAAAACCAAAAATGAAGCAAGCATTATAGGGATAATTGCAGGAAGGTCCTGAATAAAGATTGCTTTATTTGTTCCAGTCTCATAACAAGCAGTTCAAGTCTGATAACAAACATTGCCGCTAGCAGGAAACATAGTTTAACATAAGCCATGTTCAAAATGTTAGAAAAAAGAAGGGAAACGGGGAATGTGTCAAAGAGACAACGACCCAAAGGGGAGTAATAACAACTCAAAGCCACTATAAGATTTTCAATATAAAATGCATCAGAACTGGAATATTTCATTCCATTTTCAACAATATCAATAAAATTACCCAGAATACTTCGGGGACCATTTGATTTAAAAAGGAAGGGGCAAACTTGTAAAAAGATAATTTAATCTTGGTGCCAGTGAAAAAATATTGTAATCCTACAAATACTTTCGATATCAGTTTCCATATTTAATGGTTTTCTAATTTGTTTGACATATCTTTCTGCAAAGAAAAATAAAGTCATTGCTGTCATTAGATGTATATTTCAGTGGCGGTTACAGACTTTTTTTTGGGGGGGGACTCAAAATTTGACAACTTTATGAAGTAACTTTTATCTTTGACATTTTCCACATGTTTTCATTGTAAATAACATTATTGATTGTTGTTCAAATAAAATTACTTAGAGGCTTTGAGAACAAAAGTAAGTTTATTTTTGTACAATAAGTCTATGATTCCTCGTACAACTCATTGTGACGATATTTCCGATACTTGTTTTGGAGCTTTATATCTCCGAAATACAGATAATGAAAGCCTATTTCGAAATAAACAGATGAATATATAATTCAGTTTTCAAGAAGAAAAAAAGCTGTAGAATTGCTACGTGGAATAGTATACAACAATTCACAAACTTTTCATGTAATCCATACTTTTAGTTCTGTCTAATCTATCAGAGCAACTTTAGGAAAAGCTCACAAAACGACTTCTTCAAAAACTCCGACATATATATTACATATTTAATTTGATAATTTCCCGAAATCATGGAAAAAATTAAACTGATCACAAATATAATTTGTTGTTTACTCATTTCAGCAATTGAGTGTATTGCCCTAACAGTTGATGGCGGAAACAATTTTAATGATTATGAGGGAGTCAATGCCTTAGGTACTGTTATCAATTTTACTTGTGTTTCTGGATACAGCTTTGGAGGACATAACCATTTTACAGTGGTATGCAATGAAGACGGACAATGGGAACCCGACCAACCAAATTTTAATTTCAAGTGTGTTAGTGAGTACACGTTTTATTTATTGTTTTGGCTGTATATTTGACATATTCCATCTTTTGATTCTACTGTAGGAAGTTTCCTCACTATTCAGATATACAAAAAGATAAATTTTAGAAATCAATCATCTTCTTTGGTGTTTGTGTGTTTTTAAATAGAAATCTTGCTAAATATTTTGCCCGGGCAGTAACTAGAAAAAAAGTTTCGTCACTGCTGCTATTATATCGAGATATCTTAATGAAAGATATTCAGTTCCCGTGTTCGTTAAATATATAAAAAATATCCATTTTCGAATAAGAGGCAGAAGAATCAAATCTAAACTTCAAAGCTGTAGGATAAGACATATATTAGAATGCAAGGAGACCATCAAGCTGATACAGTCAGAGTAGCTATCACAAAACTACAAGCTAGATTCCTGCAAAGAGTGCTTCACATCAGTACAAGTAGAGGTCATCCTACAAAGTTGAATATGAAGAGCTCATAAAACTGACACTCATCTAGGCGATATATATCTCCAGCTGAGTACAGGCAACTACAACTCAGCAACTCTAAAATTTCTCATTTTTCATCATATCAATTTTTTCCCAACTTGCACTCGTATACCATTCCACAGAAATAACACGAATAACATTCAAAAATCAACTTCATACTGGACTATATCCACACTACAATCAGAACAAATGGAAACAAACAACCTACTCAATACAGGTGATTTACTATTTATAAAACAACCTAATTGTTACAGCTTATTATTCTTAGTCCGGGTCCTACGAGCCAATAATGTTGAAATTAATCAGGGTTCGAAATCAAAAACATACAATTGTTCTACATAGGACCTGCCAGTGACCAATCATTTGTATATATTCAAACAATGGTATCATATTGCATGCCAATCTGTTAATATGATGATCTAGCCACTAACAGTTCAAATGCCTGGGATTGCATTGTATGTAAAATCCCTCAATGGGACTTTTTATCTCAAATTATAAGCATAACAAAGACAAAGCATAACTGGAGTTGGTCTCTCCTGCAGTGTGGAGTCCGTAAAAAGATTCTCCGTGCGAGAGATGTATGCTCTCTATATTTTTCAGTTATGGTGTACTTGTGCGCGAGAGAATTTCTCATATGGATATTCTATTGATACTTTCAAATTTTGGCATTTATTTTATTCATTTCGAAATGTAATCTAGACCACCTGTTTTAAGTGCCCACATCTCACTATTTTATAACGCCAAGTTTTCTTACATTCGACTTGATGAGTGCCCTGTGTTTGTCTATATGTTGTAGTTGTCCACTAGCTTAAGACACTAGTGCTTTTGTCGGGCAAAGGATGACAATGATTGTAAGAGCACTTTGCCAGTTTAATTGATGTTTGTTGACAATCCCGCACCCATGACCAAGAAAGACATGGATGTAGCGTTGCTCGACAATTAGCAAAGAATTCCGCTAAAACCGATGCTAGGGGCCGTCTTGAACTTACTATGAGATATGAGCAAAGCTCATTGTTGAAGGCCTCATGGTGACTTCAAGATGAATAACAACAATAAAAGCGTTGTTCCTTTGCTTGTTTTTACCATGTATTTGTAGAGACTTTGTCTCATGTGCATTTACTCCATAATCCTTTTATTCACCACTCAAAGAATTTTTCGTATCAACGTTCTCCAGCTCAACCAAAACAAATACTAATCTAATACAAGCTTTAGCACCAATTAGGAACAGTATCACCACAAGAAAAATAAATAAAACAACAAACAAAATAATTCTGAATATAAACTCAATCTACCAAAACAAAGCTCACCAGTATGATCAATCTTCTGAGAAGCACCAAATCTGATATAGTAATATAGGCAATGGTATTGTAGACAAGCAGATTTTTTTCCCAGACAATTACAAGATATACCGTAAAGATAGGACAACAACGGGAGGAGGACTGCTGTTGACAGGAAACCAAGTAAACATAAGCGATCCAGTGACACAATATGCTACAGACTGTAAAATATGGACCAAAATAAGTAATGGCCAATACCAAACATCTGTATATAGCTTCGTATTACGACCCTAACACTTTAAATGGGTCCTATCAATATATCCTGCAGAAATAGAGGTAAAATAGGTGTCAAATTTAGATACATGCATCATGTTCTTTCTATCAATAACGAATCATTTTATAAATGGATCCCCTCAATATGTCCACAAGACTTAAAGATAAAGGAAACAACAGAAACCTCTAGGTCTATATCTTTTTTTAGGACTTACATGTCGATTTTGACGAAAATGGCAATATCTCAGTACTAAAATTTACGACATAAGGAACAGCATAAAAATTATCAATTTCTATTACATATTACATGGACAGTAATATTCGAACCTCTCCTGCTTGAAAGAGTGTTTGTTCACCAGTTGATTAGTTACCCAAGAGCTACCACAAATTTGGCATAGTTATCTACGTAACCGCATAATTAAGCAGGGCTTCAAAAAATTCCGTCTCATATGATCTTAAAAAAAGGTGTCCAGTAAATATCAACCCTTTGTGGAAAAATATAATTAAAAACTTCGGTCCAAACTGTGATTCAAGATTAATTTTATATTTCGTACTGAGATAAATATTTCTCTCCACTGTCTAAGACGTTTCAATAGAAATTACTGCTAATTGTTACCGGGAACTACCGCAATGGAAGGAGAGGTTTGACGCTCCATGAAGCTGGCTTAACCAACTATTTCTTCTGAAATGCCTATACAAAGTCAGGAGAATTGCGATTGACAACTGTTCTGAATGTTTTGCATTTGTATTGTCTTTTTGCCCCCAGGATTTTGGCTTTTAACAATTCTTTAACGTAATTTTGTTAATTCCCTTAAGAACAATCATCTGATATACTGTAAAATGGCTTCAACAGATTTACCAGAAACATAAAGTGAAGTAGTATTGAGGCTGGAGGCTGCAACCTTCCAGGATGGAATTGGAAATCAAAAACACTCAAAACCACAACAAAACTGTGAATATATTAAATGACAATTCTCACGTTCAGATGACAGAAGTCCCAACAAGAGTAGATGACACTCAAAATCTTATTTTAACAAACAACCCATCTGCGTTCCTATGACTAGAGACCATAACTGGCATATGAGAACATGACATCGCCTTTGCAGAAGATGACCTGACAAAAAACCACGTGTATCAAACTGTTAAAAAACTGAGAATATTTAAGAAGATATACCTTTAACCCTTATCAGAATAAGATATCTGAATAAGCAAAACGCCGCAGTCTCTGAAGTATTTAAATTCTTCAAACCTACCACGACGAACAGATATAAAATAAAATACCACACAAGAGGGTGAAAAAGAAAAACAACCATGCCTAGATAACACATTATATCAAAAATCTTATACATAAAAGGGACAGATTATACAAACGAAAAAAGAAAACAGGAGACAAAGACACATGAAGAAACGAAGAAAGTTAAACGAAGAGTCCAGAGGTAATGATAAGAACTTACTGGTGATATATTGACGGGATAGTTACACCGTAAGGAGAAGAAACAATGAAATGGATTGAAACGATTCAGGACTTATATAAAGATAAACTTTCAAATAGTACAGAAATTGCACCAATGCTAAAACATGGTCTTTCCATGCCTAACCAATTAACCAGGCCACAATACTAAACAACCAGTTTCAATCAGTGTATTTGAAAAATACATATTTCAAGACAAGAATTCCAAGATCAATGTAAAATGGATTAACAGTTTCAGACTGCTCCAGAAATCAACCTGTTATAGTGTTTTCGAACTGATCCAGAAGCTTAATCCATCGAGGCAACATCAAACCAAAAATCACGCAAGAGCGCAAGCATCAAATTAAATAGAACCGATCTGCCATCATAGAGATGTCTGGAATCAGGAGAAGTTCCACTTGGTTGAGATCAGCAAATATCAGTCAGCTTTAAAACAAGCAGAGATTTCACAATCCATCTCTCTTCCGATTATTTGCTGTAAATTGATAGAACATATTATAACAAGCAATAATTTGAAACAAGCAAAATACAACCATATCCTGTATCCCTAACAACACAGCTTCAGAAGTATGAGATCATGTTAAATACAGCTTTTCGAATTTATTCATGAATTGACCACAACGATGTCTGCTGGAAAATAGCGACGCACCCATTACAGATTTCCGGAGAGCTTTTGATAAAATCATTCACCTTTGCCATAAACAAATTATTATGGTGTCCGTGGAAAGACAAACAGATTAATACAAAACTTCTGGGGTGATACAACCACCGGAAAAAAGATCACAGACATCATTGTAGACTCATAAGTTCCATATATTAAATGAAATGCATTCTGTCCCAAGATCAAAAAGTTAGACAATTTACTGATTATGCAATAGCCGCAATCAGACCACAACAAGCTAGGTATATTGGAGATAAATCATGAAAAAAAATAATTCCAACTGGAAAACCCTTGGCTAGCGAAGATGATGTTTATTTAACTGTAGGAAAACGGGACAGATAAAGGTTTGGGTACCCCTAAACAGGTTTAACCCTACCGCTAGCTTTTGCCAGTGCCAGTACCAAGTCTGGCTGTCCCAAGTTCCTATCGTGGTCTACGTTTGTTTTTTTTTGTCTTATTCGTGTTTTTCTTGTGTAGTTCCCTGGCAGATTGTGGCATGTAAATATAGGTGTTTCCTGTTATCCATTTGTTTTACATTTGTAATATCTGACGGTCGCTGTACAAACTTCATGAAGATCACCTGTGACAAGGCAAACTAGATTCCTGATTTTCTTACTCAAAAACATTCCAATCTGCCACCGCCAATAAAATGCATACAACTCATCAGTTTGAATGAAAGTTGAGTACGGATCAACAGTAAAGGATCCATATACTAAAAGTATATTAACACCATCGATATTGTATAACGAAGAGGAGCCAGCTATGTCTGTAACAAGCATGGAAATAGATCAAGTGTAAACAATATGCTACAAAATCGTAAATGAAAAAGGCTGGAACAACGTTTAAAATAAAACACAGATAATGCTGTGCAAAGTCAATAGGAAGAAAGTAGCAATCTCGGTAAAAAAAAAAACGACCAGGAACCTGAACCATCTATCGTATCGTAAAATGCAGCTAACAAGACTAATCTAGCTTATTTTGCTAATAAATGCGTCTATACATTGCTTTGCAAATCTTAAAACACGAATTTGAATTGGGTGCGACCAATTCTTTAAGAAGGTAAATCCACTATTCACCTTGGGAATTAATATCAGACACGTCACATCTCATAGGTTAAAAATAAGACGTTTGATTGTCGATACAAATGAAGCTGATTTCACGTCTTCACAGATTTGAAATTTCCGGTTTTTACTGTACTCCGGATTGAGTCGCTAACAGTGTAACAGATGTTATATTCTGGACAGGACAGGCCTTAATGCCCTGATGTCACTTACGTTTTTTTATGAGAGTTCGCACTTGTAATTTCTTTAGTTTTATGTTTCTGCTGTTTGTATATTTTTTTTAGATATATTTTGTTTTTGGTTTTCTGTCGCGGTGTTCCTATTTTCCATGTCTCTGTATTTTGATTTATGTAAGCCACAGAAATAAGAGTTCCTTCAGTTTTCTACTGTTGTTTTTTTTCTGCCGACGGTTTGTGTTTGAATAGAATCAAGGAATGGCTATTAGTCTTATACTTAATAGTTTAAGTCCCCAGTATCAAACACAGTTAACAACATCAACATCTATGATTATCAAATCTATGGTTATCTTGTAAATATGAATATTTGTTCAACCACAAATTAGAACTATACATATTTATGATTTTTGTAATTTTCAGAAACACGGGGGTACATTGGATGTGCGATTTCACCATTGCTTGATCCAGTTATTACGGATGCAAAATCGGCTCGTCTTGAATGTTTGTCTCGTTGTGAAAGTATGAACTCCAGGTATATGGTATTGGCCGACGCATCGTGTATATGTGGCAACATTGCACGTGTACCAGTAAAAACTGTTGATAACAGGAAATGTAATTTCACTTGTACACCGGATACAGTTAAAGACGGGTTCTGTGGTGGACATGACAACGAGAGTAGTTTATACCATGTCTGGGGTAATTATTCTTCCAATGCATGAAACTAAATACATTTTCAGTAAGGGTTTTTTCTGGTCATTATAAGACATATTTGACATTTTATGGCTTTAATTAGAACGAAAGAAATTTTAACAATTATTTTGACAGAGTTTCCCTTAGTTAGATCACAGATATATTTGTAGCGGGTTAGGAAGCTATATTCAAATACGCATAAAGATACAAATCGCTATCTGAGATTGCGCTTTGTCAAATTCTACCAAAGCTCAGTGAGTCACTGAGAATTAAGTCATTGTGTCAAAAGAGACTAACAAATAATATACAAAGACGAACATACTCGTAGAAATGAAGCAGACTTGTTACTTTGGATACCATTTTTTAAAAACATTATTTCTTCCATCTAATTGTATATCAAAATACAAGGAAGCCTTGTATGTCGACATTCCAATATTACAATCCATTTAAGGTGTCAAACCACCAATTCAGCCAATCAGATCTTAGAACATATAGGAATATAGTTCTTTTAGAATTTAGATATAACTTTGAATTCTTGCACCTTTAAAAATAAATGGCGGAATGAAATAAATGATACACGTGTTTGAACATTGATGTATCAGGCTTATTTTGAGACCAAGGTTAATTGACTAGAATGATCCTTTGAATACTTATCATAGGGGTTTTCCGGTATACTATGAATGCGTAATGTTTTGGTCGTAATCGTGTATATCTATATATAGGGTTTAGATAGGGTTTTCCAACCTTCGGAACTCTCTTGGAAGGCTTTAAAGGTATGCTGAAATTTTGATATGATATTGACGAGATAGGCACCTTTTAGAAAATATATGGTTTCATACAGGTTAAACTTAAGATAAATTGTGGAGACAGATTTGAATATGGGGAAATTCAGTTGAAAATTTTAAGAAAAGGATTGGTGATTTCTAACCTGAACAGATACATCCATGAGAGATTCGATGAACGTGTCCATATGAACTTCCTACTGAGTGAGACTTATTGTGTCGACAGAGTAAGCCTTTCCTGTAATGCATACATCAAAATAATTTGATTTTTAAATCTTAATGAAATAAAAAAGGTTGATTTCCAACTCCATGGTCACAATCTTGAAAGAAAATTTGAAAGATGGATTAAGTGGTGTTCGCCGCTAATCAGCCTGCAAATTCAAGGATTCTAGTCTGCTGGTAAAACGACGTCGCATTAGGGATGAAAATTCAAAAAGCATTTGGTAAATTCTAATTCTTTAAGTCTGAAAGAGTTTAGACACGACTAAATTCTGTCCCATATCTGCTTTATTTGAAAACGTCAGTCAGAAGCTCGATTTTGGTACATGTAACCATCCTTACTTCTGTATTTTGTAGATGGATGCTACGATACCATTAATACTAATGCATCAGTAGTCAAGTCCGTTAGTGGTTATATCTTAGAAACATGTCAAAGATTCTGTTCTGGATATGGTTCATTTTATAGCATAACAAACATCAGTAATTCAACATGTTCCTGTACAGACTACATCAACACGGATGCTGTATTTACCAGTACTGGTATTTGTTTATCCAACGTAGAAGTACACTCTTCATCCCATGTATATAACACAGGTATTTATTAATTGGAGATCATAAAATAATAAAATCTTTACAAAAATATAAAATATAAACCCCGTATCAAGTATCATGTTTATATCTTACAACAAAGCATTTGTATTAAAGTTCTTTGCAGAATTACATATATTTGGACCAAATTATCACAACTGCTTGACATACAAAAACAGCAAAACCTATGACTGAACAGGTCAATCAAGTGAAAACATAACATTCAAAATAATCATACAAAAAATACTAATATTGAGTTGAAGCTAAATTAAATTTAATCAATTTAAATACCCAAATACACAACAAAGTACTAAAGAAGTAACCGCTTAGCTAGCTTCATGTACGGTTTATAACATCTTTATTCTTTTGAAAAATCTTCCTTTCCAAATCACAGGAAATGTTGTTTTGATTTAAATGTACCTTGGTTATTGAAGAAAAAGCTAACAACTACAATGTAACAGTATTCGTATCGAAGTTAATTTGAGCAAAACAGAAATACCATTCTTCAAGTCAGCCTTAATGGTCAACGTAAGTCCCCTCAAACGTATTTGGACTCAAATCCCTAATTTTGTGGAAATACAGAGAGACAATTGGCCTTTTCAGGGTGAATCAAATAAAAACAATTATTTGAAAACCGACGGTCAAACGATGTTTTAAGAGTTTCTAAAGAATAAAAATATATACGTAAAACCATGATATATATATATAACAGCAGCGCTTTGCACGAGAGAATAATATCAGAATCAAAATCAGCCTTATACAGAACTAAAAATTTCAACTTTGTATATTGTGCCTTTTCAGAATATCGAAATTCTGCTGGGATTACTTTGACTTTGTAGAAGACACATGATTTGAATGATTTCGGCTTTTATCATGGCTTCAATACTGCGGTATATTGTAAGCTAATCATGAATACATATTTTCATATTATCTATTTTCATACTTTCTCTTTAGATGCTTCTGATTATTTGTTCTCTGTTTAGAACACCTTTTGATTTGATCTACACTGACGGGACATAAGTTGTCGTAATGACCATTTGCAGAAAGTAAATTTACAAATACTTCGGTACTTTGTTATTCATACTTTCTGAATTATTGAATTAAATGTGTAAAATATTGTGTTTTAAGTCTAAAATAAAGAAACCCTAACATATATCCTATTGTAGATGATGAAAACAAAGACAAATATAAAACCTGTGAAGATTTATATAATGCTGGTATTAAACTTAATGGAAAGTACTACCTACAGGGACATTCTGATCCAACACTCTGTTACTTCAAAGGTCAGCTAATAATAATTCACATAAGTAATATTCAATTATTTTTCAGATTTATTTTTGAATTTTTATGAGGTTGACTGCACTTCTATTACATTTCTATTACATTTCTAATTAACAAAAACATCCAAAATTGTCACACTTATGTGATTTATATTCAAATTTTCATTTCCATGTCATGCATGTATTCATGTAGATAACTGAATGATAGTCCACGAATTTTTTTGCCCTATATTTGCTCAGATCAAAGTCAGCCGAAAGTGACAATACGCTCATTTTTAGCTCACCTGGCTATGCCAGGGTGAGCTTTTGCCATCACTTGGCGTCCGGCGTCCGTCGTACGTCGTCCGTCCGTCCGGCGTAAACTTTTCATTCAAAGATCTTCTCCTCTGAAACCACTGGGCCAATCGGAACCAAATTTGGTCACA
>MJUU01065824.1:0-17249 GCA_002080025.1 Modiolus philippinarum
AGATTAATTCACTCGTGTTGAGACTACTAGTATCGGAAAGCCTCACGCCACCTCAATTGTACGTGATAGTTTGGACATTTGTTGAAAGTAACTTTATCTAAAGTCAATAAATTGGATAAAATGCTTATTGTCCTCATGTAAAGGTCTGTCCCCAGCTGGTTTTGTGGTACTTGTAGGCCCTTTAAGTTATCTATGCTCTTCAGGCTTTTAAACAAGTCTTCCAAATGTACGCATTTATTTGCAATGGTTATTTGCAGGACTAAATGGACTTCAATTTTGGTCGAACATTTTTTATATGACGTTTGGCTATTGGATGCTGAAGTGCACCAAGAACAGCTGTAAGAATTGACAAAACGTTTCACACCAAAAGAGGACTATATTGTCACTATTCATGCATGCTCTTCAAATGAAAGTAGAAAAACTTAAATGTACAATAATTTTATTTTGTCTCACATACTCTGTCCTTAGCTAATTTTGGCTTTCTATTTAGATCCTATTGGTAATTTGTTCTCTATCAGTTTTTACACATATTTCGGTTCATGGATTTCCAAATATTTTGATTTCATCTGCACTGATGAGACATAAATTGTTGAAATGCGCTATGCAGAACCTAAATTCACAGTAACATCGGTATTTTGTTACTTGTTACTACTAGGCCGATGCCACTGCTGGTGGATGGTTAGTCCCCGAGGGTATTCAACAACCCAGTAGCCAGTACTTCGGTGCTGGCCCGAAAACCGATTTTATTTGAAAATTTGCAATATCTAAGTTTAAGAAAATTTTGTTAAAACCTAAGGAGTACCTCCCTCTTGCATAGGTCTGTCCTTAGCTGATTTTGGCTTTCCTATTTAGATCCTATTGGTAATTTTTCTTTATCAGTTTTTACACAAATTTCGGTTCAAGGATTTCCAAATACTTTTGATTTTATCTGCACTGATGAGACATAAATGTCGAAATGCACATATGCAGAACCTAAATTCACAGTAACATCGGTATTTTGTTATTTATTATACATTTACTTATATCTTTAACGAAAAATATCAATGTTTCTTATAATACGAAGTGAATTGTCGACAATATTGGACGAGTCCACTTGTGGGTTTCTCTATTATAGAAAAAATTACAAGACGTATAAGAAAAAAAATCTGCTTTTTTTATCAATAATTTTCGGCAACACATTTTGAAAAAGAAATGCAATCAGAATCGTTGATTTAAAAGTTGGCATGGCTTTATATGTTGCCATTAGTTATTTGGTTTTTTGAAAGTATCTCAATAAGATAATAGAATTTTTTTTTAAAATACCGTATTTTTTTAAGGTTCGCTGTCCGGAAACATGTATTTCATTTTAACTTATATTAGAATGAAGTTACAATTATATACGAATTCAGCTAAAATCATAGTAATACAAATATTATAAATTTTGTTTCAAAGAACCTTGATCCAGACAACATCAAAAATATGTCTGCATTTTGAACACTAACGAAAAATCAAGAAAAACTATTTAAATAATCCCATACTGTATCCAAAAAGACAACCACTTGCGAAAATGACCTCAGTTTCAGCTTCCTGCATTGAATAACCGTGGACCTTCGGATTTCAAATGGATTTGCCAATAAGGTTAATCTAATTAATCAATACAGATGATTAATAATTAACCTCTTTTTAATTAAGTATTTAATCACAATTAAACTAATTAATTGCTTGTCTCTATATGATTTATAATCAGTATTTGTTTAATTAATCAATTTTACATCACGTTATCTACAGGCACACATCCGTGTATGGGATGTCAAGCTGTTGACGACATTTAACGTAATTGGCGTTGGGTTCTTTGATCACGGTATTCTATCCATCAATTTTTCACAGCAGGTAATTATAACATAAAACAGAAAGTTACGTAATTATTCTTGTACAATATTTCATTACATGATGTCTTGCAATAAAGAATTAGTAAAAAAAATATGGGACGCAAGGATGTCAAGACAACCAATCACCGAAGAAGAAAGAAAAACTAGACTAGACTAGAAGGAACTTATATTATTGTAAACAAAACCACACGAATAGAATCATTACATTTTTGTATATTTTGATAATTATAGTCTACCAGTCCCCTTTAATTTTGAAATATCCGATCCGTGAACCGGAATTTGCATTTGTTGGGAAAATATATGACGTTCCAGCAACACCTCCAAAATTCTCAAATGTCGTGCTTGAGAGAGAAAATTTTCAAATTTCAATTCTATCAAGAATTCTGCAATCAGATTGCAATACTTCCATACTTTATTCAGGAGGTCAAATGTTTTAACTGAGCCCTTCATCTTGATGCGCCTGCAATAGAGTGCATCATGCAGTTGATGTATTGGTTTGGGGCAGTGCAGCAGAGAAAAGATTCCTATTTAAATCACAGTAGTTTCTCTTATCATATCATTTTTGAGAAACATTTTATATAAACTGAGGATTCGTTGAGCAGGGTTATATAATGTATGTTTTTTCATAACTATGTGTTAAGGGCCGTTGAAAACGTTTCTTTAAAATCACTAAATCTGAAAATAAAGTCTATATATTCATGTCTTTCATTTGTTAAAAGTGTTTTTAAAACTTTTATGATTTAAGAATTTTATATGTAATTGTTCATTAAATAACAATGAAATACAAGAATACAAAGTACTAGCATTTTCAATTTCAAAATATAACCATTTACACTAAAAAGATACAGTACGTTTAATGCACTATTTGTTCATGTGGTAGAGTACTGGCAGTTTCCTGTGTGTTATGGACGATTCAGAAAAGCACGTATTGAGCATTTGGGATTGGCAGAAAGAACGAATGGTAGCTAAGACAACGGTATGTACATACCAGTTTGAATGTGCATTTAAAAGTTTTCAATCCCTTTGCAAATTATAGTAATTTTATTGATTAAATTTACAATTTTGTATTTACGACAGGATATATTAACTTTCCGACAAAAAAAAAATGCTTATTCTCCTACATTAAATGTATTTATATAGATTCACGTGACTCTAAAAAATTAGTTTATTGTAAACGTATTTTTTTAAATTAATTTGTCAATCATCTATACGATATGATAATACACAATACATAAATAAGATTACAAATTAATTAAGAGGATTCGGTAACAAGACACGGGGCCTTATATAAATCTTGTGTATTGTTTCCGAATCCTCTTAATCAATTTGTAAATTTAAGATTTAAATTAGTTTAATGCCTAGGGTTCATGGTTTTGAGTTGATGACCATGGAAGAGACAGAGCAGATAATTTATGTCAAGCCAAAACGGTACATGGCTTTGTATCTTATGAATAAAAGCCCTCTCCTTGATAAACTGGAGTTTTCTATGTATCGTGTGCATTTTTGTCACATGTATATTCACTCCATATCCTTTCATTTTTACCTGTTCATTCAAAAATGTGGTACCACATTTTGAAGTTATTCTGTCTTTTAATTTGAAATCTATTTGGAATTGTTGACTGCGATTTCAATATTTCCACCTTTAACGGCTCATATGGTCATATTATCATGCATGTATGTTGAAGTTATCCTTAGTTGATTATGTTAATTGACAATTTTGCAATGAAATATTTAAATGATATATAAAGTGATCATTTTTGTCATAAAATCTTCAAATAAAGAATGTATAAATTAAAAAGAACATATTCTATTTGATATCTGATTATTGTTTCGAAAAATTTTAAATTATGCACAATTTATTCATTAATTGGAAGGTTATTGAATGTACAAAAGAAACATGAGTTTTTGGTTAGTAAAATAATATAAACTGAATAAATTTGAAACCTCTATGATATTGAATTCAGTGTGCTTTTTGTTGTCCAGCTTAAGTAAAGTGGCTTGACTATTGCTTGGCTTGTAGATATTTAATAAGTAATAGGCATGATTATTGTTACGATGTTTTCTTCATCTTAACTATCCAAAAGAGCTAGAAATTAAGGATACTACAGATACTTCCACATCAGCCTCGTTTCTTGACCTTCATCTTGAAATTGACAAAAGAGGTACACTACAAACTAGGCTATATGACAAACGCGATGACTTCACTTTTCCAATAGTCAACTTCCCCTTTCTTTGTAGCAACATTCTAAAAGCACCAGCATACGGAGTTTACATCTCCCAACTCATTCGCAATCAAGGGCCTGTGGTCGATACAGTGACTACCTTGATAGAGCTCGGTTGCTTACAAATAGGCTACTTAAGCAAGGGTATGTTGCCCATAACTTGAGGTCATCACTACAGAAGTTTTACGGTCGACATCACGATCTTGTGGACCGCTATGAGATATCTGTTTCCCAGATGACAACAGATCTTTCTCTTTGCCACTAAAGTTTGATTTTCCTCTACCGGATTTGACTTTACTACCGGAGTTGACATGTTCAACACGACGGGTGTCTTATAAGAAGCAGGAGATGCTTGCTCTACCGGTGCACCTGATCTCACCCATGGTTTTTATTGTTGTTCATTTTTGTATATGTGCGTGTCTTCATTTTCTTTTCTGTGTCGTGCTCATGTTATGTCTTCGTTTCTTCGTTTTTCCGACGTTGCCATTTTCCTTGGATTGTTCTTTTCAGACTGACGGTTCGGTTCTCACTTACTTTACAAAGAAAATCAATGTTCTATAATCTAGAAGACATTCTAACAAAAACATTGATATATAGATAACTCACACGAAGCTGATACCAAAAAAAAATAGAGTGAGAAAAATCAATAACACCCGAAAGATTTTTATTTTATGAATTTTATTATATTGTAGTACAATTGAGCGCAAGTAAATTTCTTGCATAACAAAAGCCAAGAGAGTCAATTTCTAAACAACTGAAAAACTGAATAGTATATCAGTTGTTTGAATTAAAACCATAACAAGGGAGACTAAAGAGGAAAAACAAAGAAAATATCATATAGTCCTTATTGATGTAACGCTATCACACAACGATGTGAATTCTCTATAAAATTGCAGATTGAGGAACATCGGTCGGTTATCTCCCTGTACCAAGTCAGTTATATATGATCAAAGTGGAGATCATTTTAACTTTAATTTTTGAACTCTTATTAAATAACAGAAGTCCAGTTGTTTTACAAAAATTAAGTAAATAGATTAACTGCATATATGCTAAGATGTAGTTTCCTTGATAAAAAGCAACTTTATACTATCTTTGTAATGTAATTTCTTCCTGTGTTCATCATTGTTGTATTCTGCTTAAATTCATAAAATGTTATAAAAGTGATTTTGAATAGTTTATTGATTAGATGGTAAAACAATTCCCCGTGGTAGGGATGTATGCTATTCTATTTTTCTTAGATATGGTGTACTTGTACATGAGATAATATCTCATGTGTACACTTTGTTAAATTACTTTTATCTTAATTTTTGTAAATTCTAAAATGTAAGGAGTAACTCCCTCCATCGTAGTTTTGTCCTTAGCTATATTTGATATTACTGATTATTCGGAATTTGTTTGGTTTTATGCATTTTAAACATTTTTTTTAATTATGGATTTCCTTTGTCTGGGTTCAAGTGCTGCTGATGAGGAATTAATTTCCGAAATGCCATACAGCTCATTAAAATTATTGTACTTGGAGTTTACATATGTATTATGGTCTCATGCTCCATATCCTTTCGTAATATAATCAACTGTGCAGAATATGTGAAAATTTTTGAAAACTCTTTTGTATTAAGGGGAGATAATTCTATAGAAATAATGAAGAGAAAATAACATTTTCATGATTTTTTTTCAAAAATATGATAGGTGCCCCTAATTTTTAATCTCATATCCTTAACACAGTTTATACTTCATTTTCATCAAAATCTATCTGTTTATCCATATAAAAAATTATAAAACAGTATTGTCTCCCTATATAGACTATACTTTGTGTGGGGTTAGGCGTGGGGTTTCCTCACCGTTCATTGAAGATCTTATGGTGGCTTTAAATTATTCCTCCCCTTTGGGTCGTGTTCTTTTTGACACATTCCCCGTTTCCCTTCTTTTTTCTATATTGAAAACCTCAAAATCTTGCTATTTTCGGAAGTTTCTTCCAAAAAAAAAAACGAGTTCCTTGACCTATTGATGTTTTACTTAAATTTTAAAGTGCATGTAATAAACTTTCATTCACAGAAAAATAAGGAAATTCTATCGTTTTGTTTTTAGTCACCCGAACTACCTTAAAATATTTCCTATTTAATGTCATATATTGTATTGCATTTTTCTATAAACGAACCAATAGAGGTTTTACAATTTGAAATAAAATTTACAAAATATGCGCTCTTTAATGTTTCTGTACAATTTTCTTTTATCACAGAAAAGGGTCAGTATCATACAAACGGTTTGGTTGTATCCTTTACATTTTAAGCATGTGACTTTTAAAATTTTGATTGTTTTTTTTTCATTTTATCTCTACGACTGCTTTAAGTTTCAGTCTCAGTTTAACAAATATTTTATCCTCAGTTGTTCTAAATCCACTTAATTGCTGTCCACTTAGTTCCTGGCGCACAGTTGTCTTAAATTGTTTCTGTGGTCACAAGAGCACAGTGCAAACATAATTAGCACAAACAAGTTTTCTTGCATATTTATGTTTGTTAAACTCACCTTATTAAACATATGTATGTTCACATTAATAACTTAATTTTATATTTGTTGACGATACCGCATCCATGACGTGTAATAACATGGATGTAGCAGTGCTCGACATCTAGCAATGATTCCGCTCAAACCGATGCTAGGGGCCATCTTGAACTTACTATCAGGTATGAGCAAATCTCATGAATTTTTTGAAGCCCTCATGGTGACTACAAGATGAAGAACAACAATAAAAGCGTTGTTCCGTTGCTTGTTTAAATGTAATTGTAGAGACTTTGTCTCATGTGCTTTCGTGCGTTTGTAAAAGTAATTAGTGCGTAAAATGTCAACAACATTGATGAAAGACAGAATTAATTTACAATAATAAAGGGTTTTATAACAGTTAACTGAAATTCCTAGTATCAATCAAAATCCTGTTAATTCAGTGATTCTAACTAAAGTCTCAAATATTAAATTAAGAATAATGTATTTCATGGAGTATCAACAAAAGAAAGTACCAGACTCAAAACTAATTGCTTGAATTTTTATGATAATTTTGACCATTTTTTTAGCTAGAACAAGGCAAGAATCACCTCTCAGATCTAAAAGGATAATTTGTTATACAACCACAGAGAGAAAAAGTAACTTCAAAAAAGTTGTCGGACAAGTGGACTCTTTCAATGGTCGCAGAATTTGTGAATCTGCGCGAGATTCTCATTTCAGACATTCTGCCGTTAATGTCTGAAATAAGAATCTGTCGTTAAAATGACTTTTTGTTTTAACATTTTAGAGATTGTTAACAATCACTTATAATTTCCATTCCAGACATCAACATTGCCAGTTAAAGCAGCCATGTTTTACAAATACAACGATACAATACTTATAACATACGGACAACAACATATATTTTTCTGGAAACTTTTCTGGGATCCAATCAGAGAGAAAGAAGGTCGTATAATGAGAGACAAACGCAGTGGACTGTTTACAGTAAGCTCATTTCTACATTTTGACTTTATCTGTTTTGACTTATCCCTGGATTTTCTCGCTGAGGGTGTAACTTTTGTCGCTTGCGGAGCAGGGCATTCTTGCCCTTCCGGAGCATTTAATGTCACTCTCGGTTTTTCATAATAATTCATATTTAGTTCTGAATGTTGTGTTTGACCCATGCTTTGTTACTGACTTGTATCGTTGTTTTTCTGTATTCTCATTTTTGCTATGGCTCTAATTTAATGTTTGCAATAGCCTCTTGTTTTCTTCGTTTGGTATATCACTGCCGTTGTTTTCTAGCATCAAGATGAAGAGAAAAGGTCGAACAACACATCAGACATATCTTGATACTGCCTTTGGATTATGCTTTCCATTTTGTTGGATTTCAATGCTGCTGATGAGATGTTACTCCTTGAAACACGTGTAAAGCATAACAAAATTTAGTGTATTTTAATGCAACTTCGGTATTTTTTGTATTATAAAATAATATTAGTATAACAATTTATCCAAATCATAGTTATTTTAGTTCTTCATATGGCAATGCTGACAACTTTCTCTTAGTGCAGATACAATCACAACATCAAAAAAAGTATCTGTAAAGTAAGAGAAAAAAAACCACAAAAGGCATACAATTTAATGCACATATAAGGATTTTCCACAACAAACAATGCTTTCTATTTAAGTAAGCTTTAGAACGACAGCTTATAATATTCACTAAAACGATATGAAATTATCTTAGTAATAGAGAAAACTATATCAAATTCGGATATTAAATGGCTTATACGACCGCAAAACTTTTTGCGGTCGTATAATGGTATGGTGCTGTCGTCGTCACTAGTTATGTTTAACATTATTTTTCATGTTAAAATGATACCAAAAACGAGAGATTTGAAACATAAGTACCACGCTTTAGCTCATCACAACTTATATGTCCAGGTCTACTCGCGAATAAATTTTAGTCGATTCATTTGTCAACCCAGATGTGAATTATTTGCCGTAATATCTTATAGCGTAGCATAAGGCAGTTTGAAAATATTGATTAATAACAAGATATTGACAAATCTGGAATTTTTTCAAGTGAGTCAATTAATTGATTGTGTAGCTTGATGGCGACCCCGCATCCATGATTATCCATGACGCACAGGATACATAGATGTAGCGTTGTTCATCATTTAGCAAGTGAATTCCCCTCAAACGGGGGCTAGAGCAGTGCCTTCAAGATGAAGAACAACAAATAAAAGCGTTGTTCCATTTGCTTTATCTTACCATGTATTTTTAGGAATTTTGTCCCATGTACATTTCCCCATATCCCTTTTTTTGTTTATTCAAGATATTTACGAGTCATTTTGAAAAGTGAGTTCTACTCTCGATCGCTGCACGATTTCAAGAGAATTTGTTGAGTTTTTAGTCTCTTTTTTATGTGTCTGCCAATATGAATAAAATCAATAGATTTTACTCGCTCCTTATTTTTAAAAATTCAGTTTGTTTTTATATTTGCACAATAAATACTTGCTTTATTGTTTTTTTTTCAGGGCCAGGTTCCAAATGAAATATTATCGGTAGCATTTTCTGCACAAGGAGACGTCCTGACTGGTGATTCTAGCGGATCAATAACGGTTTGGAGCCCGGATGTAGAATACATTTTTAGAGTAAACGAGGATCTCTCTGAGTCTATGAAAAACACTCATAAGGTATCAAAATTTTGTATGGTGTGTCACTATCTAAAAGAATTTAAGGGTTGTAGAAGGTCCTCGAATTAAATCAAAATTTGTTTGCACTTGATGCCACATTACAGTTGCACTGATAGAAGAAGATACATTACAAATCGTTTTTCAGTAAAATATTAGTTCAGTTTTTGAAAAGATAGTCATATAAGGTATATAGAAATATATTGAATACTTATCGTATAAACACTACCGACCGTTTTATTGTTGGCAGAATTTATTAAACTGCTTTTGTCAGAGTTCAGTAAAAGAATGTTATATTTATTTATATCCGATGTTTGGCTATTCATTTATAACCGATGTTTGGTGTCATATAGATCTGGTTATTTGTTCTCTCAGGTTTACCCATACTTCGATTTATGGTCGTCCTAATGTTTTGATTTGATCTGCACTTACGAGACAAAAGTTGTCACAATGACCATATGCAGAAACGATTAGATTTTCCGTCATTTCGGTTTTTAGTTTTTATTTGATATAAATTTTACATTATCATTAAAAGTAAATTAACTTCATGCCATGAAATATCTTTGAAATGACAAGCGTTTCATTCATTTTTGTATTTTAGAGCATAACCGTACAATTTTAAGCCATGGCTATTTGACTATAACAAGGGATATGGAGTAAATGTACTTGGGAAAAAATCCATATAAATACATGGTAAGATCAAGCAATGGAACAACGCTTTCATTGTTGTTCTTTACTTGAAGTTACCATGAGGCCTTCAACAAAGAGCAAACACCCTTACCTCACAGTAATTTCAAGACGGCCCCTAGCACCGGCTTGAGCGGAATGCACTTGTTACATGTAAATGTTGAACAACGCCACATCCATTCTCTCTTTTACATACTTTTTGTCATTGAAGCGGGTTCGTCAACAAGCATTACATATCAGGCAAAGTACGCTTGCAAACACTGTCATCCTTTGTCCGACTAGGGGACCAATAGACAATACAACAAAGTCATATAAACTATCATAGAGCACTCATTGAATTGTTTGTAAGAAAACTTGGCAAGAAAAGTCGGGAGATGAAGGCAATATATATATATATATATATAAACAGATAGCCAGAAAATACTTTAATTTTTTTACAAAACAAGAAAGCCAAAATGGGAATTTTGATAGTGCATTCCTATTAGAAATTCACATGAACAAGTACACCATAACTGACAAAATAAAGAGCACAACTCTCAAGCACGGGGAATCTTTTTAAGGAGTCAACACTGCACGAAAAACAAACTCCACGGTAAAAGAACAAAAAAGGGATATGAAGTAAATGTACATGGGACAGTATCCCTGTAAATATATGGTACAATTAAGGAAATTGAACAATGCTTTTATTGTTGTTCTTCATGAACATAATTTTATAACCTCAGTCAATCTCATAAATACAATCTTTGTGCCTTAGAATCTGTATTTATTTTTTTACAGTATCCAGTCACCTCTCTTTGCATGTTGAGTGACAATACTTTAATGACCGGTGGTGGTCTAGAGATATGCGCTTGGGATAGCATCAATGGATATAGACTAGCTAATTCAAGAATTGTAAGTCTTGAAAACATTACAATTTTGTGAATAAGAAACGAATTATCATGATTAGAAGTTATGAAAAAGACCAAAGCAAAGTGCACAAAAAGAGTTGATAAAGAAAAGTGGAAAGCTTTTCCATTTTCAATTTGCATTTATGAATGCGACGATTACTGATACAAATGCCCAAAAATGCTTCATATTGATTAAAAATTCATACTTAGATATCAATAGTGTTATATACAACACTAGATGCTAGAAAATGACATGCAACACCGCTTCGTAAATTTGTAAATTGATATATACTTTCATGTTGACAAGTTCTTTTTTCCGTAAGATGTTATTAAGAAAAGTATATTGAATAACATTGAAATAATTAAACCCACTTATTGATAACATTGTGAGTAAAGCTGTTAAATTATGATATAATTCATTATCAGTAATTTATATTGTTCCAAAATTTAGTTTGCTTATTCATAAAAATGTGACCTGTGTCTTTTTTATTTCATTGATAATTATGAACAGTTATAATGGTCAACACAAACACCACTTCAAAACTTTTCGTATTTTGGCGTTAGGACATGATAGCACATTCATTCCCTTAAATGCTTTTGTATTTTTTTCTTACATCAATATTTTCAAGTTTCCAGTAAAAGATAAGGAAATCTATGGTGACTGATTGGTCATCACTTATGGCCATTTGATCTTTCATTCGTAGGCGGTAATATATTTTTAAGAATCTTTTACTTGGGAGTTGTTAGCATCTTAAAATTAGCAAATAAACCTTAATAGCATACCATAAACTATATTGATATATTTATAACCGTGTATTATTTAAGATTTAACTTAACGACAAACGTATTGATGTTGGCTTCGAAATAATTTTAAAAAAATTCAAACATCTTCAACATTGATGCATCTTATGATTATTAAATGTGTATGCAGCAATGATCATTCACCTTATAGTTATTCATTTACCACTTTTGCAATTGTCACTGCACATGATTACGATTATTTTCATAATAAGAAAAAAACGTTATAATGTAAATGAGAACCGAACCGTCAATCAAAAGAACGAACAATCCATGGACAATTGCAACATCGCACACACTTAGAAACAAGGACACCACTTAAGTACGGGACAAAAAAGAAAAATGAAGACACACATACAGATGAACAACACGGACCCAATAAAAACCATGGGTGAGATCAGGTGCACCGGTAGAGTAAGCATCTCCTGCTTCTTATAAGACACCCGCCGTGTTGAACATGTCAAATCCGGTAGCAAAGTCAAATCCGATAGAGGAAAAACAAGCTTTAGTTGCTGAGGGAAAGATCTGTTGTCATCTTTGAAACAGAAATCCCATAGCGATCCACAAGATCGCGATGTCGACCGCAAAACTTCTGTAGCGGTGACTTTAAGTTTTTGGTAACGTACCCTTGCTTAAGTAGTCTATTTGTAAGCAACTGAGCTCTATCAAGGAAGTCACTGTAACGACCACAAGCCCTTGAGTAGCGAATGGGTTGTGAGATGTAAACTCCATATGCTGGTGCTTTTGGAATGTTGCTACAAAGAAAAGGGAAGTTGACTATTGGAAAAGTGAAGTCACCGCGTTTGTCATACAGGCTAGTTTGTAATGAACCTCTGTTGTCAATTTCAAGATGAAGGTCAAGGAACGAAGCCGATGTGGAAGTATCTGTAGTATCCTTAATTTCAAGCTCTTTTGGATAAGTAAGATGAAGAAAATCACCAAAGCGAGGGTTGTTTAGTGATAAAATATCATCTATATAACGGGAGCTGAAATTAAAGGACTAGGCCAGTTTTTTTGTCTTTATTTTGAAGAAACCCTTCAATGAATTCAGCCTTATAAGAATGGAGAAACAGATCGGCTAAAAGAGGTGCACAGTTTGTGCCTATTGGAATTGCAATGGTCTGTTGAAAAACATGTCCTCCAAATTGGACAAATATATTGTCGATCAAAAAACTTTAACATTTTTATCACTTCTTCCTCTGTCTTTTTTTTCTGTGATTCTGATTCATATTTCACAAATGTTATTATCTTAAATTATAAAATAATAATTTACCGAAGTTACAATAAACTTTTGTTGACAGATGCTTTCCAGTTCAACAAACTGACATATATAAAACTTGAAACAGAATTCAGTTTCTCATTGGCATTGTGTAGGAGAAATTTCGCTTATATCTTCATCGTACCCGTTGATGATACATGTGGTTTTGTTGTTCGCAGTTCTAGAAACATATTCTTACTACGTTTTTAACTTTTAAAAAATTCGTTTGATGGCGAATAGGATACATAATATTAGGTTTACTTGCTTCGTTGCTAAATGATATTTCAAAATCATGAACTGAATGGCCGAATAAAAATTAAAGTATTTCTATTCTATATAAGTGTTCGGGCCAAATCACCATTACTCTTTTTCAGATACCAAGATTGATGTCCTTGATAGACGAAAATACAAATTTCAGAGTATTTCATCTACTTAAATTGTTCTCTTTATTTACTAATTTAGGGTCAAATGTAGTTTTTAAAGTTTTTATTGCATCTGCAATGCATTTTCTTCCAGTTACCGGAAGCGACTGGACACGTGCGTGTAATCATTCCACAACATGCCAATAGTGTCGATGGACGTCTTTTCATTGGAACATCAAGGGGATATGTGCTAGATGGATCCTTGCAGGATAAATTTAGATTTGTAATTCGGGTAAATATATCTCAGTAAGATTTATGGTGTTTATGAAGAATAATTCAACTATACATAATGCAAGCTATAAGACATGCAATATTTTCCAGTAAATATGACATCACATTGATCATCTGTTACATAATACACAGAGAAGTTGTGATTACCGTTTTCTTAATGTATTGTTAGCATTGTCTGCTGCTGTGAGGGGAACCATCGAATACAACATACATTATAAAGGATAAAATCATTTAAAAACAAAGTAAATAAATCAGAGTTTTAGTAGGATATTGGAAGTGATAAAATCGTGTTATAGACCTCACTATAATAACTTGAAATGGTGAACATATTTGGGTACTCTAAATATTTCTCAAATAATAATCAGGAAAAGATAGCATAAACACAGAAAAGGCAAAATCGGAACCTATGCAATATGCCAAAGTAGTAAAACAAAAAGAATAGCAGAACAATATAGAAATTAATCAAGCACTAGCGTCACATTTTTCACAAATTACGAAGTAAAATGAAAGGATTTTCCTTTGCACTCAAGTTATGACAAATTGGTATACAATATAATCATAAAGCGCAATGTGGCCAGTTTTAGCAATTAAAAAGGCTTGAATCTTCTTAAAAAGCTCCCCGCCAAGTGATGATAAATTGGCATGCAATAAATATCTTATTCGATTAACTGACAAAAGAAAGGTTTGTTTGGGAACTATAGTCCTTCAAAAATTGCAAATTTCATACGTAAATGTTTTAGGAAATCCGTCATAAAAAGATGTTTTTCATATTTGTTTATACTTTGTTTGTTATACCATGTGTTTCTCTATTTAAGGGCCATAACGATGAAATATGGGCCGTTGCACCCCATCCAAACGACCATGCTTTCTTCACCACATCGTTTGATAAAACAGTGATTAGATGGAATGCAGCAAAACACAAAGTTGATTGGAAATCCAATATAGGGGTTAGTATTTTTACATATATGAGATATTTTAGCAGGTTTGGAATTCAATATTTTTTTCTACTTTTAACGTTTTTTCTAACAACCTAGCTATGTTTAACAATGTTCTCATAGAAATTTGTGACTACCGTTACACTAAAAAAATTCCAACCATTTCACAGTTAAAGTAACGACTTTATATTTGACATCATTCAGATATTGACACATTTGTTGTTTTAAAGTGGGAATTTTCTTAATGACTGTTTTAAAATATAGTTCCTTCAAATTTAAATAAAAATTTAATATTTAACAATCCATAACACATTTTATTTCATTTAATTAGAGAAACAATACTTTAATTATTCTTTGGTGTATTAATTTGTATATTTGTATTTATGTCGCCCCAGACGTAGTCGGGACGACATATTGTTTTTGGTCTGTTTCTTTGTTATTATTATTGTTTCTTTCTTTTTCCACCTGTTTTTGTCCGGCTTAGTTCTCAGAGATGCCTAAACAGAATTAATTCATCTTTGGTACAAAGTTGGATCACCTTATGGAAATGTACCTCCACCAAAAACTTTCAAAATGGCTGCCATTTCCAAGATGGCTGCCAAGTTACGTCAACGTTTTAAATTTGTTCGATTTCAACGAAAATGATAATATCTCACACAGGCCTTGACAGAATTCATTAATATTTGGCAAAAAGTTGGATCATCAAAAGAAGTTGGGCATGCATCAAAAAATTGTTCAAAATGGTTGCCATTTCCAAGATGGCCGTCAAAATACTTAAAAATTTCAACGTTGTCAGATTCCAATGAAAATTGATTTTCGGTAGATTTTGACGCTGCGAACAAGATGGAAGCATCGAATTGGCTGCCAGGGATGACATCAGCTATTGCTTGCAATTGCAAATCTAGTTGTATTTGTTTCTTTAGTGTATTTAAAATATTTATCCGCTTTGTTTTACTGCTTAATTTATGAAAATAAATTTAAAAGGGTATTTTGAGGTTATGCTGACTGAGTGAACAATTAATATTAAGTGCATTTTTATAGATGTTTTGTCCAGGAGATAATTTTTTCTTTGGAATTAAATAACTTACTAAAGCTGAGGTTCAAAATTTTCATTTTTGTTGCTGAACTTAAAAGTAAGATGTAATACTTTTAATAGCAAATTTTAAGTAAGTGAAAACTGATCCATCAGTCCAAAACGAACAATCCAAGGACAATGGCAACACTGGAAAAACAAAGAAACAAAGACATAACACGAGCACGACACAGAAAAGAAAAATGTAGACATATTCAAAAATGAACAACACGTACCCAATAAAAAAACCATGAGTGAGATCATGTGCAAACGTCTTTTTTTAATTGACAGAATCCAGGCTGTTCTTTATCGTGTGACTTGAAGGGTAGACAAGTAGCAGTTGGAACACAAACTGGTCAAGTAGAAATATTCAATGCTTACAATGGTATTCACATCGCTACTGTGGACGTTAGTAAATACAGAGTTGACTGTATAAGTTTTTCACCGGGTATGTGTTAGTAACAAAATGTCTTAATGAAAATTTTTAAATTGTAGAATTCTTTAAATTAATTACTTCTAGCTTTCGTTAATATCGTAAATTATATTGAATTGTTTATGGGAGATAAAAACGATGCAAACATTCCTTTATATCGTTGCAAAGAAGAGTGAATAAAATGGGTTTCCCTTCGACAATATAATATACACCCATCCGTCCTTTAAATTTTCGTCCACTGTTTTCTCTGAAATGGTTAAGGAGTTATTAAAAAAAATTGGGACGAGCTTTGCATAATCGTGAAATATTTTATTTGGTTTAATACCTCTGGCATGCTACTTCCTGTTTAAAATAATTGTCGGTTAGAACCTCGCAAAGAGATGCATTTTTCATGCAGGGCAAGTCAAATACAATATTCCTAAACATGAATCAACCCAAAAGATTTTCAGAAATTACTAAAAAGTTCCATATTTCAAACAGGGAGTAAAGGAAACTATGATATTCAAAAGCAAGCCATATTTATTTCCAATATATAGTTGCAAGCGCGAGTGCATTTACGATGTAAATGATTTTTTTACTCACTTTAAAAAACAGAAAAGAAATCGTAAACCAGTTTTCCGGTTCAGTGACATAAATGAGGAATCAGAAAATAGTGGGGAACGGGTACATTTTGAAGCCGTCCAGAACTGAATACCAAGACATTTGTGTCTTAAAACGGGAAAGGAAAATCTAAACTGACTTAAAATTGAGAATTCACCAATTTACAAAATGTCGTGCGGTTGTTTAAAATTCGCAACTTTGCAATTGTATTGTGACTCCTTTACCTGACATGGGAAAATAAATATAAAATAAATATCGGTCTTGACCACATTTGTCTTTTTTATTTGATCTACGCTAGAGAGACATAGGAAGTCAAAATGGCTATCTGCAAAAAACAAATTTTAAATCAGTTCGATATTTACTTATCACTTAAAAAAGACTGTGGGTGTATACTTGTAAAATAATTTACGTGTGTTCCAATAAGGGACCGACCATTTAACCTGAAGGGGGGGTTATGGTTTTTTTTTTCTAGACAGAAAATTTTTTTCGCGCTTCGCGCAAAACAAATTATTTATTTTTTGCACGCGTATCAACAAAATATTTTTTTTCAAAATTAACATCATTTTTTTGGGCAGAAAGCCTCGTTCAGAAAATTTTTTTTCATCATTTTGACAGCAAAAATATTTTTTTCACATAAAATCAGATCCAAAATATTTTTTTCGAAGAAA